>JAJTUS010000334.1:0-34214 GCA_021399465.1 Hyaloscypha sp. PMI_1271 | reverse complement strand
CTTTCATAATATAGGTCTAGTATCTAGACCTTAAGAAGTTTCTCTTAGTCTAGTATTATTTTTAAGATATTATATAGTGGCTCCTAATAAATAGTATCGAGATTACTCTCGAAACCTATTATATTAAGAAAAGGGGTGAATTCTAGCCCTATTCTAGGACCTTCCCTAGTAAGAATTACTATTAAGGATAGAGTAGACTTATAAGTAGAACTTAAATAAGATATAGAGAACCTTAAGGTATCCTAAAGGGTACCCTTATATTATTCTAACTAAAGGATATATTAATTAATTATATCTACTAATTTCTGCTTTTATTAGAGTACTTTAACTTTATACTATAAGGTCTATTCTATAGCTTAGGCGGTAGTAACCTAGGCCTTAATTAGGGTATTAATTTCATTACTAAGATTATTATTATTATTAGGGCTACCTCTAGGAGGTACCTAAATAGCTCTATTAAAAGTATTAGAAGAGCCTTTACTATTTCTATTTCCTCCTTAAGGATTAATCTAATTAACTTCTTCCTTAGGAATAGGGTTAATAATAAGCTATTATACGCTTTATAGGCTCTGCGACATTATTATATTATTAAACTACCTCCCTTAAGGGTAGAGAGATTAGCTTATAAGGTAGTTATTAGTAGGTAATAAGGTAATAGTAGAATTAGAGTTATAGTATTAAAAATTACTAGTATTAAATTTAGTATAGAACTAATCTCTATCTATCCTTAGGGGTCTAAGGAGGGCTCTTATAAATAGGAGCCTAGAATAACGTATATATAATCTAGTAATTAATAAGTACTAGCTAGCCTACTAATTAGTAGTATTCCTATAATATAATAGAATTATTAATTCTCCTAATCGCTAATTATATTACCTAAGAGCTAAGGTATATTATATGAGCTAATGTCATATATAACCCGCTATATATTACATCCGAGGTAGCTAGCCTATAGTTCTATAATAAGGACTATATATATATTAATCTTATAAAGCAGGTAACCTTAGAAGATAGTACTCTACTATATAACTATATTTTAGAAGACTATATAGTAGAAGTATTTCTCTAGAAGAAGTACTACCTTAATATATATACTAAGAGCTAGGTAGTTCTTAATATAGATAGAAGCCACGTGAAGGGGACCCCTAAATATATAATATATCCCTAAGTAATAATATAGGATATAATAGACTAGACTCTCTTTATTACCCTATATAAGTAAGAGAGTAGAGATAAGCTAATCTACTCTTAATTCTATGGGCTAATTAAGACTCTCTTTAATTTATTAAAAGTATATATTTTCGATAATAACTCTATAGAAAACCTCGCCCTTAACCCTAGATATATCTAGTTACTATAGTAAGAAGGCGGCGGAATTACCTTTTCTAAGGCTATCTACGAGTTTAGTTACCTTTATAGTAAGAAGTATACTTATATAAATCTTATTAATAATTATAAGAAGTTATATAGGATCTAAGAAGAATACTATATCTCCTTAACTATAATAGAAGAGATCTACTAGTAGTAGTAGTAGTAGGATCTATATAATAATAAGGCTAATATTAGCTAACCCTTACTCCCTTATTATATTATCCCTATTTAAGAGCTACTTGGTTTCCTCTCTACTTAGATTAATAAATACTACTTCTTCTTTAAATATATTCTTACTTATATAGCTATAATATACTCGCTACTAGAGATAATTATTATAGTAA
Organism: Hyaloscypha sp. PMI_1271; assembly: GCA_021399465.1. Lineage (NCBI taxonomy): Eukaryota > Fungi > Ascomycota > Leotiomycetes > Helotiales > Hyaloscyphaceae > Hyaloscypha > Hyaloscypha sp. PMI_1271. The sequence continues at coordinate 32,499 of JAJTUS010000334.1, read as the reverse complement.
TAATATTAAGGGTACTTCAATTCTACTATAATAGTAACCTAATCTAGTAGGAGTCACTATTATATAAGGATTACTAGGAGTAGATATATAGCTAGAAATAGATTATAAAAGAGGACTTAGGTATATGGGATATAATAGAATAATATAGTCTAGGTTAGTTCTTACTAAAGTTTAACTAGGTAATATAGTATTTAGTACTATTATATAAGGAGAATATCCTTATAGGGAATCTACTAATATATAAAGAGTATAAGTATAAGTAGTATACTATTAAAGATCTTTAGGACATCTATATTCGCTTTAACTAAGCTAAGTCTTAGTTTAATTAGTATAATATCTGGTATAGTAGACCTCTTTTAAGTAAGTAGCTAGAATACTTATATATTCTTAACCTTAAGTAGTTTAATACTAATATTTGGAAGGCTATACTCAAGTCTAATAAGTATTCTCCCGAGCTAATACCGGGTACTATTAAGTAGGGAAGAGAAATCCGGTTCTATTATAATAGTATAAAGTAGATATTTCATATTAATAGGGTTCCTAGCTCGCCCTATTTCATTATAGGGAATAAGATATAGTTTAAGAGAATAAGGGATTTATTAGACTTCTTATTTTTATAGGAAGATAATAAAGAATATACTAGGTAAGGTAATAAGCTATACTAAGCTATCCTCTAGAAGACCTTTTAGTTAATTAAGTAATGTCTAGGATACTAGAAAGCTAATTAATAGTTAGATAAGTTCTTCTACCTCATTTGCCTTATATATTAGGTCTTCCCTTACTTATTTAATATTACCTTTATTATAATAACTAAGACGAGCCGTATATAAGGCCTAAAAGGGCAAATAATATAGTTCTTAGTTATCTATACTAAGCCTAAAAAGGTAGAGCTTCCCTTTTATTCTTACCCTATTATACTTTATAGTATCTTCTAGAATATATAGTAATAGATATTTAGTAATAGTCGAGACCTATATATATAGAGTATATCCTAGCTTATCTTAGTATATAGGGATTAAGGGATTAAGATATATAATTAAGATAAGACTAAAGAGTATTAGGTAATTAGAAAGAGGAGTACTAGACTAAAAGGGTTTCTACTAGTATAGGAATAGATATAGCTACTAAGGCTAAAGATACTAGAGTAGATTAAGAAGAAGAGTCTAGATGAATTAGAGGAGTTAATAGGTAGGTTTACTACTAGTAATAATATCTAGGATAATACTTCTAATACTAGTAGTAATAATATTACTACTAGTACTATAAGTAATAGTAATAACTATAGTTAGTCTTATTCTATTAGTACTAGTAGGAGTATTATAGCTACTTTTAGCCAGAGACTAGTTAATAATAGAGGTTAAGAGAGTGTCTTTAGTAAGAGTATTAGTATATCTATTACTATTAGTAGTAATAGTATTTTTATATTCTCTCTATAAATAATATAAGTAAGTTAAAATAATTAATTTTTTGTTATATATTATAGAATATAGAGGCTAGAATATAGAGGCTAGAATATAGTAGCTATAATATTACGTAACTATAAAATAAGTCTAAAAGCCAAATAGCTATTTAATATAACTATAGTAGCTATAGATATAAGTCTTATAAAAGTAAGGGTATATATATATATTTCTACTTTTAATTCTTATTCTTCTTTTAAAACAAGTAATTAAGTCCTTAATACAAGTTTTAACTCTTATTAATTTATTAGTCTTTATATCCCCTTAGTTTCTATTAAGTAAATATTATTAAAGAATAAGTACTATTAAAGGGTAAATACTATTAAAGAGTAAGTACTACCTCTTATATAAGGGCTATTTCTCGGTAAGAAATAAAGGAAAATAAGGGCTCTCTAGATATAAAAAAATTATAAGCTAGTAATTATAGGTTATAGAGGTAAGGGGGGAAAGGGTATAGAAGGGGGGAAACCCCTTAAGGTTTAGGTAAGTTAAAGTAAATATATATATATATCTAGAGGTTATAAATTAGGAGGTAGTTTATTATATAGGAATAAGAGATTCTATAATTACCTTAAGTAAGTATAGGCTAGTAGTAATAGTTATATATACTCTAGTATAGCTATAGAATTACTAAAATTTATATATAAGCTAACGAGTGAATTTATAGATAAAATACCTCCTCCTATATACCTCAAGTAATACTAGGCTAATTATAGCAAGTATTAAGTAAAGTTTTATAGTAGGAGAATTAAGGCGAAGTATATTATAGTAGTACTTATAGTAGGGGTTTAGTTAGAGGATTAAGAGGGTCTAGTTAGCGGGTAGCGGCCGGCTAAGTAAGGCGGCTTCGCGAGCACGCACCCTATAATAGCGACTATAATCGCGACGACGACCCTCTATACGCCGATTCCCGGGCGGGCCGCGATTAAATCTATAGCTAATAGGCCCCTCTTATAGATTATATTATTAATTAATTATCCCCCGGGGTAGAACCCCCTCGAAACCGGGTCATAGGGCGTCCCGTCCTAAAGGGGTAACTATCTATACTACATAATCTATAGCACTATCCCAGAATAGTAACTATCTATACTACGTAACGCCCCCTATAAAACTATTCCCGTCCGCCTCCTATACTAGCTATACTACTCTAATTATAATCCCTAATTCCCCTAACTCTTCCTAATTAGGGTAGCTATTATACCTTATACCTAGACTAAAGCTCTTAATACTAGAGTAGTAGCGCTATTAGACCTAGAGCTAAGTATACTAGCGAAGCTTAGTTACTACTACTACTACTACTAGCCCTAGCCCTAGTAAGTAATAGCCTATTAGGTAGCCTATAGTAAACTAATCTAAGATAAGTAATATATTATCCCTTTATTCCCGCCCCTATCCCTACCTTAGATTAATCCTAGGGAGCTATTACCCAAAATATAAGGGACTAGGACTAAGAAGAGATAGGCCTAGTAAGCGATTCGCTAGTAGACCTCTTAGGAGTAGAAGATAGTCCCCTAGAGGCTAGTAACCTCGAGCTAGGTAGCTAGTCTCCTCTTAGGAGTTCTTCTAAGGGGGGCTAAACTATTAGTAAGCTTACTACTAACCTCGAGTAAAGTAGGAGTAAGGGGGCTATAGGTATTAAGGATATTAATAGTATTAAGGGTATTATTAATACTAAGTTAATTAAAGATAAGCTTAGTACTCTAATATAGCTAGATAATAGCGAGTCTTAGTATAATATAGATAATAGAGTATTAGTTAAAGACGAGCCTAGTACTCTAATATAGCTAGACGATAGTAAGTCTTAGTATAATATAAATAAACTTAAGTACGAATTAGAGGGTTCTATAGAGGTAGGGGTTACTAAGCTAATAGTAAATAGGAGCGGAATTGGGACCTAGGCTAAGGCGAGTATTAAGGTTAATACTAAGGATAAGAGTAATAAAGCTCTCCTAAACACCTAGCTATAAGAAGTAGATATACCTTAGGTTAACTTCGCCTATAAGCTTAGCTAGTACCTACTATACTTTAAGGGCTATAGTCCTAATAAGTACCTTATAATACTTATACTATATAATAGTACTATAGACTCCCTCTTATATTTATCTACTAATAACTACGCTATACTACTTAAAGAAGCTTAACTCCCCCGTATAATTAAGAAGGCTAGCCTCCTAACTACTACTAAGTAGAGCGCCTACGCGCTACTAGATTAGTAGTAAATCTTTAAGGGTAATATTATACTATAATTTAGTAGCGATAATAATAGCGAAGAATAGGACCTTAACTTATCTAATATAAATAAGGAGACGAATCTTAACTTATCTAATAGTAATAAGGAAAGCGACTAATACTAAGATACTAGTAATTAAGAGGTGAATCTAGACTAAACTACTACTAGTCTAGCCTCGAAGGCTAGGTAAGTAGCTAAAAGCAAGGCCCTAGCTTATAATAGGGAATATATCAGCTTCTATCTCTACTACTCCTAGTTAATAAAGGGCTTAGCTAAGGTATACTTTAATATTAATAGCTTTCTTAGATATACTTCTAGCCTAGCCTTTACCTATTAAGGGATAGTAATTAACCTCTACCCCCGCTTTTCATTAAATATTAAGTTGAACCTATATCTATATTTAATAGTTTACTATAACTTTAGGAGAAGTAAAAAGGTAATCTATATCCTACTATATAAGGTACCTTACTACTACTTTAGCTAAGTTATTAGATATAAAGATACTAGTATCTTTATCCTCTTCCCTTATATATTCTACCCTAAGAAGGAAATAAACTTCCCCGGGAAGAGTAATAGTAAGGCCTATAGTCTCCTCTAAACCTAGACTAATTAGCTCCTCCTCCTAGCTATATTCCGCTATATACTAGTATTAAGTTACTAGTACCCGACTCTAAGCCGCATATAACTCTTATATCCTCCTACTATTAAGCCTCTAGCCTCTATAATAATTAGTATATAGTACTTCTTCTTACCTTCCCCTTATCCTTACTTTACCTTAGCTATAATAATACACTATAGACTCTATTTATTAGACCTACTCCTCTTAGTATTATATATTAACTTAACCTTATTAAGCTATAATCTATAGGCGAGGTTATAGTCCTATACTATAACCTATAAATCCACCTTATTATAGTTATAGTTTATCTCTACCCTCGCCTTATTACTACTATATATAAAAGGCAAATGAATCTCCTTTATCTCCCAATTAATACTATAGAATAGGGGATCTAGATAATCGATAGCTCCTTAGTATACCATCTATAACTAGCTTGGAATAGAGGTATTAGGCTTACCCTCGAAAGTTATAGGAGTTATAGATTTCACTCCCTTAGCTAAGTACTATAGTAGGCTATAGTGAAAGAAGCCGCCGGCGGGGCTATTATTAAAGATACTATAGCTAATAGGTATCTAGTAAGCTTTCTAGAGATATGCCTCTAGACTAGCTATCCTAAAAGGCCTATTATACTAGTATAAGAAGTTAAGGCGAGAGTACTTCTTATAGAGGTCTTAGAAGTAATATATCTTAAGAGCTTAGGTTACGCTTTATCTTATTATTTTTTCTAGAAAGTTGAAGTCTCTGAGGAAGTCGACTATATTACTAAGCGACGGAAGTTAGTATAGCCTCTTTATTTATTTCTCTCTCTTTTAGAGGAATAGACTTACTTATACATTTTCGTTAGAGTCTTATACCGCACTCCCTTACTATACTCAAAATATATCTAGGTTAAGGTAAAGAAAATAGTTCACTAAGCTAGGGTATATTCTTAGAAAACCTACCCTCGTTTACTTAGTAAGCTATTTAAGACATCCTCGCCAAAATTATTAATGAAATCACAGATATAGAAGAGGCCCTTTCCTGGATCCTTGAATATAAGGAAGTCTTGCTATAGTTAGGGCTTTAGGAAGCCTAAGTTTTAGCTACTAGCTATACTCGTGGAAATCATATAATATATATAGTTGAACACATCCTCTATATACTTGGACTCCTTATTAAAATTACTATTCTCTCCTTATATAATGTATATAGAATTAATTTAAATGTATTAAATGTCTAAGGCTTATATAGTATTAATAGTATCCTTAAAAGTCCTTAGGAGTTAATTATATGGAATTACTTCTTTAAACTTATCTAATTCGTGGCCTTAACCGCTCTCATCTTTTAGTATAGTTATAAATAGTGGGTTTTTATTAGGTTTACCCTAAGGATATAAAAGTATAATATATCTATTATACTTAGGTTTCTCGCTAGTAGTTTCTAATAGGTATAGTATGGGTTTGGCCTTAGTTCCTATATTAATGAGTCTAGTTAGTAGGTTAGTATAAGGGTTAACTATATAGTTAGGATTATAGTGTTTTATATTATAATCTACTAGCTAGAGCTTTAATATTTTAAATATATTATTATTTTTAGAGATAGAATTCAGGTTAATAGTTAGGAGTTATAAAAGTCTTATCTAAATAGGGAGAGGCGTTTCTAGCTCTTAAAATTAGAGTTTCATTTATTAGCTTTAAATATACTATTTATATATACTTGAAATAGCTAGAGTCTTCTTACTAGGACTTTTAAAGAATAATAATACTAGAAGAGGTAAACTATCTATTATATATAAGGTAGACTAGTTATATTTAAACCTTACGCTCTTATATTAAGTTATGTTATACTTTAGATATATATCCTAAAGAGCTTTATAGAAGTTACATTTCTTAGATATATTATATAGGTCTAATAGTAAACTCTTAAATGAGAAGCTACTAGTCTAAAACTTAAATTTCTTGTATTAGGGGTATAATTTGAATAGCTTAGGAGGATTCAGGGAGAGAGCTTTATAGTTAACGTTATTTATAACTTGTTTAGTAAATATATTATCTATATTAAACTCTTATTTTTCAAGCTATAGATATACCTTATTTAAAGTATATTCTTAAAGACTTACCTAGAATAAACTTACTAGCTAAGATTCTAAAGAGTATTTAGGTTAATATTATATAAGTACTCTCTTATAGAAATTAGTTAGGAAAAGATATACTAGCTAGAATTTAGTTAGTTCTATTACTTTTATATAAATGAGAATTAACTTATAAGCTATTTTTATAAAGTTACATTATTAGCGCCCTACCTAGAAGCTATAATATTAATAGAGGCGAGGTGAATTTAGGGGTTACTTACTACCTATAACGTTATATTATTAATAGAGTTCATAACTAATAGTATAGAAATTACTTATATACTAAATAGATAATACTAGTTAATATAAAAAATATTAAATAAAGTATTTAGGGGAGTGAACTTATATTCTTAGGTTATAATAAAATATATCTTAGTAAGTATAAATAGTATAGTTAAGTTCTACTAGAGATAACTTATTATCTTTAACTCTATTAGATATAGTTAATTTAAAGGGGAAATTAGAATATTGCCTTTATAATACTAGGGAAAGGCTCACTCTAGTTATATTATTAGGGGCCTTAGAAGATATTCTAAGCTATAAGTTAGTTAAAGAAGTAAGGGTTCTTATAGTACTCAAAAAAGGGCCTAAAGTAGTCTCTATATACTTGAATAACCTCGGGGATTTGTGTAGCCTACTAGTTACTAAGTATTCTAGGGTTTTCCTATTAACCTTATCTAATATCTTATTAAGCCTATTATAGAAGATCTAAGCTATAGTATATACTCCTTAAAGTGGATTATTATCGTCTTCCTTAGGTAACTAAAACCGGTTTATTAAAGGCTTATCTAATATTAATAGCTAATTTAGTAGTAGTTTAATTATAATGAGCTTAGTCTTAACTAGCTTAAGGAAGTCGTTAATAGCCGAGTTTTTAGAGTACTTGGGATCTATCTTTTAGATAACTTCTATCTACTTCTAGATAATATAATAAACCTTAGCTATTTAATCTAGCTCTATTCCTTCTAGTTTATAGTACTTAGTCTCTTTCTCTATACCTCCTCTAAGATCCTTATAAAATTTCTTTAACTTATTATACCTATATAAAACCTAAATAATAGACTTAAACGTAATATACCCTATTAACTAGATATTATAGAGTTAGGATAGGACCTGCCGCTAGGAGCCGTTTTAGCTTCTAGTACCTCATATCTAATTATGCTATAGCGGGTACTAGTGAGGCTTATCTAATCTTATATCGCGACTATATACTATTTTACTAGCCCTATATTAGCTATCTTAAGGGTACCCAAATTAGGTTTACTATCGAGAAATCTTAGTAGGTTTTCGGGTTTTAAGTCTCTATACCTAATAGAAAAAGGGTTTTTATTAAATATATATTCTAGAGTCTTATTATTTAGTTAGAATACTAGTATATCTATATTACTTTCTAGTAAGATATCTTTAGGATCTAAGAGATTATCCGGTTTATCTTTGAAGTTATATATTATATTAAGGGTATTCATAAGGCCCCGGAGTTATTAAAGTAATTTATAGAGTATGCCCTTATCTAATTTATTCCCTTACTTAAGCTTTAATTCCCAAAAATCTCGAAGACTATCCCTATTAGCTTACGGGAACATAAAGTAATAGTTATTACCCCTTTGGATTATGGCGATATACTTAATAATATAAGGGCTATTAATTTTATTTATACTCTCTAAGGCTATTACCTCTCTATCTTATACCCCCTCTATATTTACCTTTACTTACTTAAGTAAATTGTCTTCGTTTTTATTCTTAGCCTTAGCTTCTACCTTAATCTTAGATTTATTTAGCCCTCGGTTAACTCTAATCTCCTTAATAGTAATAACCTTAGAGGATATTTAGTAGTCTATTACTATATTAAATATTAAGTCTAACTTACCTTACTATAGGAAGGATTTATATATATATCATAAATAGTAATCTTATATATAAAGCTAAATATACCCTCCCTAGTAAGTTAATCCTTCTTAATAAATAGAAGAGTATAGTTGGGCTTTAGGTTATACTTATATCCTATAGAAAACACCGGGGCGAGGAACTACTATTATATCTAGTAAAATTAAGATAGCCTCACTTATTACTAGATTTAAGAGTTGAACCTCTTAGGGCATTTCTACTATTTATATAAAGAAGGTACCGGATTCTTAATAGGTAGGCTAGAATTATTAAATCTATATACTTTGAAATATTTTATTAACTTTAGTATTTTAGAGTAGATAATCTAGAGTTTAACTAGAATAATAATTATAAAGACTTTATTAGCCTTCTAGTGAATCTAGTTAATAAGCTTATTTTCTTTAGTATTAAGTGCTACTACTAAGTCTCCTAGGCCTACTAAGACTACTATACCTCTTTTATCTAATATTAACTATTTCTATATAGCCTCTATACTAATAAGTCTATTAATTTCGCTATTAGGTAAGAATAACTTAATCCTTATATTAAAGATACTCGATTTTAATCTACTATATATTTGCTTTAATAGATTTAGGTAAGCTTCTAATAAGGACTTGGTAGCTATATTTACTATCTTAGGATATAAAATAAATTAACTAGTAGTAGTAGAAGATAGTACCTAAAGGTTTTAAATTCATTAAAGGTTTATAAGATAATATAAAAGAGTAAGGATTAACTAATCCTATAGGGAGGGTAATATAAATCTTAAGTACCTTAGTTTATTACCCTTATTTATCTGCGGTTATAGTAGGTTAATATAATAATTATAACTTATAGTAATAGTATATAAATAGGTATAAAAGATACCTTGGACTCTTATTACTAGTATAGAATAGGGCACTAAAATTTGCGCTATAATATATTTATATTATACTCTTCGCTAAGTATATATTATAGTTAGCTACTATATCTAGTTAAATTAGATTCCTGAAACCTTAGCTTAGTTACCCTATCTCAAGTAGCTATTATTTGATTCTATATAGTATCTATAAAATAATTCAATAAACCTCTCTTTTTCTATAGTAATAAGTATTAAAGGAGTTCTTTATTCACTATATACTCTTTAATACTAGAAAATAGAAGATAAAAAGAAACTATTATAAGTTCTAGCTTCTCGCCCTCCCTAGCGGCGCTACTTCTAACCTCGTTTTTAAGCTAGAAATCTTTAGATTAATTTATAGTTATAATACCTCCTCTAATCCAATTCCCTCTCTAGTTAGGGGCTTTCTTAACCCTTCTAGCCTCTAATCCAATCCACCTATTTAGACGATTTTCCTATATAATACTCCTAGTAATAATATTAAGATATCTCTGCCTCTTATACTACTAAAAGAATTCTTAGAGAGAATACTAGTATAGTAGATGAAAAACTAGATACCTATATAGCTTCTCCCTTACTAAGTTAAACTATAAACTCTATATTATACTAATAAATACGAGATACTTTTAGTAAATGTGAAACTATCTACTATTAAGTAGCCCTAGACCTCTATTCTCTATATAGTACTTATTTCCCCTTTCTAACTTTTATTAGGAAAAGCTAAGAATATTAGTAGTATATTATTAGATATAGATTTCTTTTATGTTACCTACTATACTACTTCTCTAATATTAGAATTCTTTGGATTTAATATTTACTTATACTTGCTATATATTTCAGCTGAGTCTATATAGAACTTCTATTCCTTACTCTTATTCCTTTATTTAGTTTATTTTACTAGGAGCTAGATTAGGGTATATTAATTATTTTAGGTCTAAATATGTATTATTATCTTAAGCCTTAGATAAGGAGAGTAACTTAAGAGAAAGGAAGGTTTTTAGGTTAATATTTAGTAATTTATAAGGTAGGGTATTTATAAGATCTAAAACTCAAATATTTTTTTTGGCCTTATCTTCTCTATTAGTAGGCTAATATATATAATAGGTACTAGGAATAGTTAATCTTAATAAAGTTATTATTATAGATTTATATATATGAAATAATATATAATTTAAGTTAATATCTAAGAATTTTCCTTAGTTATTCTTAGGGATTAAAAATTTAAGAAATTAAAAAAAAAGAGATATTATTCTTAATTAATAATATATAAATAGTTTTAATAATCTCTTAAACTAGTTTATATCTTACTTCTAATATTACTTCCTAAAACTAACTCTTATACTCTTAAAGGTTAATAGCTACTATAATAAGTATTTTATCTATTATCTAATAATAAGTTTTATAATATTATAAGAAAACTATTACTAATTAGTATCTATTATAATAAGGTAATATTATAGTAGTAGTAAAGAGCTTAAATTAAGCTAAAGGCTATCTACTAGGCTAAGGAAGCACTAGCTACACGCTTGGTCACGTGCAGTGGCACCACGTGACTAGTGCCACGTAATAGTATCTATACTTCTCTTATTAGCTCTTTAATAAAAATAATAATATCTTTATAATAAACCCATTTTACTAATATAAGTATTTATAAAAATTTAGTAGGTATAATATTTAATATTAATTAAGAAAGGAATTAATAGTATAATAATTAATATAAAGATATAACTTATAGATAATTTTCTTCCTTATACTATTTCCTGGTATAATATCTCGTTATAGACTAGTAGCCGGTAGTGAGTTTTATAGCTATCTCATATAGAAATATTTAAAATATTATAAATATTATATTCCTCTTTTAAACCTATAGTATTAAAGTCTTTAAATTTTGAGTCGAGCAGTTATTAGGTATAAGCTATTCTCGAGTAATTCTTTTAATATACTAGCTAATTAATTTTGGCTAATTATTTAATTACTAATAACTAGAAACTAGCCTACTAGGTCTAAATAATACCTAATTAAAAATAGAACTCATTACAAAAAACAGGATAATACCTTTATAATAGCTAATAGCGCTAATAGTAAGAAGAGGAAATATAGTCCTAAGGTTTATACTAGCTATAAAACATATAAGTAAGGCCTTCTATCGCGAGTATATAGCTAAGGCTAATTAATATAGAATCCGGAAAATCAAGTATAGGGAGGAGAAACTAGTATATTTCAGGTGAGCTACTACTTAAATTAATTAATAACCTAATAAAATATTAATAATAACCTTAGATATACCTTAATTAGGAGAAAATGTAATAGATATATCCTAGAATTATGATTATAATTTGGGAATAACCCTATTATCCTAGACGCTAGCCTACTTAATAAGAATTATTAGGCGGTAAAGGAATTCTCTAATTACATGCTATATTATATAGCTGGATTTTTTCACTATAATCTCTTCTAGAATTGCTTTATCTTATAGCTTAATTAAAGCGAGCCTATTATATTAAAGGCTCTCTTAGTAATTAATATAGCTTCTATATAACTTATAACTAGTAGTTAGCTAAATCCCTAGGAGAGATACATTTCCTAGTTATATAATAAAGCAATTTAGTCCCTCGCCTACTATACCTTAAATATCATTTATATACTACTTATGGGTTATATCCTCCTTATATATTTAGAGTTCCTATAAGGGGATATACTAGTAGCTCTTACCTATATTTACTATAGTTATAGAATTCTAGAGTCTTTTTAGTAGGATATCTCATCTAGCTAAACCTTATTAGAGTAGGAGTTAATAGTAGAACTATTATTCATATTCGAGTATTTAAATATCTATACTCTTCTTTTTAAACCTTTAAAGTTACTAATTACTAGGCTAGTACTAATCTTCTAGAACCCATCTACTCTATTAATTATATTCTCTACGTTTACTAAGGCGAAAAGTCGGAATTATAAACTAGTATCTAAAGTAATAGGCTTAATTCTATCTACTATATACCTTAAATACTAGCCTAAAGCTATTACCCTAAATTATATCATATATTAGATCTATATAGAGGCGTAGTTTCAATACTAGTAGAAGGTATTTAATTAACTCTATACTTATTAGTAATAAAGCTAGAGTTAATAGGAGTATAAAGCTATAGATATTATCCTAATCCAGAATATTATAATAAAAATCTGGATTTTAACCTATTTATCCCCTAAGGAGAGCGCTTTTAATAAATTTAAACCCGAATTCGAGAAGATTATTCATCTAGCTATAAGAACTATTAGGACTTATAGCTAAGAGCTATACCTCACTATTGGAAAGTTCTAGTTTAATATAGGCCTTATTCCACTATTATACTTTATAGGGATAAAGTACTATTAGCCTCTTCTATATTATAAAGTACTTAGAATTCTGGGTTCCACATATTAGAGAGAAGGTTTCTTTAATAGTTTTCACTTATATAGATATATTTACCTTATTATAGAGATTAAAGAAACCGAATTAAAGCTAAATCCGGATCCTAAAGCCACAGAATTGGATAAGTTTAGTAAATCCTTACCGACGGAGTTTAGTTATATTTATCTTATAGTATTAGGCCCACTTCCTGTTTCTATAAAGGAATAAACCCTTATACTTGGGTTAAAACCCACTAGTATCTTTAATACTCTAGTAGTATAGGAGATAATTATCCCTATATATAGTAAGATTCCTTTACTAGAATCTTAGTTCTCTTAGGTACTATAAGGAGGGGCTAGAGGATAATTTATAACTTATGGATTAATACTTAAATACCGAGATTACAACTACTCTATCCTCCTAAAAATTAATTTATCTTAAAGCTAAAAGAAAAGGACACTAGAAGTCTAATATACTATATGAAAACGCCCCCTATTAGTAATATATAAGCACCTAATATGTCTCTAAATCTCTAAGAAAACCACTACTATTCCTAGCTTACTTAAGATCACTTTTTTAAGGCTAATTTCATCCTCCCTACTAGTATTAGAGTAGCTCTCCCTCTAAAAGTCCATATAGGAGCAGCCTATTTTCTATTAAATACGGGACTAGCGAACTAATATAATAATAAGAGGATATTCGAGAACTATGAATTTGGACTCACTATTAGTAACCCTACTACTAAAGCTATTATAGAGTTCAATAACTTAATAAATGAGGCTAAGGAAGATAGGTAATACCTAATACTACTAAGTCTAATCCAGAACTATAATAGGTTAAGTCTAGTTACCCTACTAAGAAGGAGTTAAATAGCTTAAAGCTATTTACTAAGGTATTTTAACTTAAGTAAATAAGAATCTATTATTCCTAAGCTAGGCGAAACATTCCTAGTTATGAGGTCCCGTATAAGTCTATTAATAGGAGATATTAGCTATATTATACGCGAGGTTCCTAGTACTATAGTATTAAGATTATTTAATAAGATACTACTACTAACCTTTCGAAACCCGGTACTTGAGAAGAGTTAGTAATATAAGTCCTCTCTAAGATAGTATAAGGGAGACCTTATATTAATAATAGCACTTTAACTATTAAATAAGAGAAAGTAGAGATAAGGGTAAAGTCACCTAGATTTACTAATACTACTAGAGCCAAGTTAGTTATTAATCCAGTAACTAAGGGTATCCCTCTTAATATCTCCGAATTTCAAGTTTAAAAGGGAGAAGCTTCTTAAGTAAGCGGAAACCTTATAGCCTATAGTAGGAGTAGCTATAAAGATTAGTAAACAATTCGCGACTATAATTTATAATTACTTATATAAGTATACTAAGACCTTCCTAAGTTCAATATTAATAAATGAGATTTGGGGTGAGTCTTTAATAGTAAAGGTAGAGGATAAGACTACTAACTATAAGGGTAATTTAGGAGAGAATAGAGGCTTAGAAGAGGGGAGTAGACGAATAGAAGATAGTTTTTTATATCTAGATAAAGGAGGTAAGTAGAAGGATAGAGAATTTATTAAGCTGAGACTACTAGATATAAAAATTAAGAAAGCGGTTAGTTTAGTAAGGGAGAATAGGACACATTAATAGAGGTCACGGCGATGGTTCTAGCTTATCTTATAGTAGAGCAAGTACTATAACCTAATTATATTAGTAGTAGCCAGAAATGTTATATAACTTCTTATACTTACCTTATATAATAGTATCTTAGCTTTCTATTATAATAAGAAAGAGGACTAAGATAGAATAGGGAACTAGAACTACATTTCTCAAGTATACTTCATTCCTACTCTCAATATTCGCTAGCCTAGTATACTTTATATTATATTAAGCTCTATCTTCAAGAGTATAACTTCTACTTTAAGGTTATAATATCTATATTAATATTTATTAAACTACCTTACTATACTTACCTAGAACCTATTAACTTCTCTAGATATTATATATTAGTAATCTAAGTCTATAGGGACTCTTTACTTCCTCTCTAAAAATATATTACTAACCTTATAATACCTTATAAGCTATATAGATTATATTAAGGTTAATTATTTCACTTATTTAGATCTAGAAAAAATAATATAGCTATAGGTATAGATATTCATTTATATATTACTTAGTAATATTAAAAATATAGCCTTCTAGTATCCCTAGTATACTACTAGGCGGATTATAGTTATCTATCACAAGTAACCGCCTCTAAAGTAACTGAAATAGCTACTCCTCTCTAATATATAGAGATTTCCTATTCCTAAGGCTTCGCGCTTACTATATAAGTTCCTATATAATAGTTAACTTAGCTATATCTCGTATCTAGCTCCTCTACTATACTACTACCGGCTAAGCCCTATAAGTAGGAGCTGGCCTAGACTAATTCCACTATTAATAAATGCGTCTATAGACTAGTAGCCCTAAGGTTAGGAATAAGTTAAACTTTAATAATAGTATATAAACGTAAAGTCTTTATAATTAGGAGGGGGGCTAAGAGGGAATTTATTAATTAGCATTTCCTATTAGTAAATAGGTTCTCGGGGTATACTATAGAATAGACCTGAATCTCTAAGTATATATATTAATAAGAGTATATTATAATAGTTATATACTTAATTCTATCTAAGATTAGCTATAACTTACCTAGTAAACTCTCCTAACCCTATTTATTTAGAGGCTATAGTAGGGTCTATAGAGGTATAGATATACGGAGTAATAATTATATTAAACTCTCGAGAGACTAGTTATAGTAATAGGAGCTAGCCTAAGAAATTAGAGTTATCTTCTATAAATAACTAGTAATATAGTGTATTGATTTTCTATATATAGGGAATACCCCCTGCTTTCTCTACTAATATCGTATACTTAATTATATTAAAGTCTTTAAGTCTCTTATAAATAGTATTAATTCCGTTAGTAATTAGTTATTAGGTATATTTAAAACTAGAAGAGGTCTTTAATAAGTTAGATAGGATAAGATATTCTAAGAAGATATATTTAGTTACTATTATACTACGCGTTTTGGTTTAGTCTATTCCTTAATATTATTTAGTATTATTAGTAGGAATAATCTACTAGATATAGTTAATATAATAAATAGGAGGTGATATCGCCGGCTCCTCAAATACTAAGAATTATATATCTATATTAGGTATTAATCTTAAAGAGTAGCGAGAGTAATTAAGGCTAGTTATAATAGTTGTCTTTATTCTTTATTATATTAGGAGAGGGATATAGAGTAATAGCTATAGTGTATCCTCGAGAGTATATTCTTACCGGAGTAATTAAAATAGCTTATAGTAGTTGTCTCCGTCTTTTATAGTACTATAAAGAAGGCTATAATACTTCTAGGGAAACCGTACTATATTATATAACTACTCTTCTATATAAAGGGTCCTTACTAAAGCTCCCAAGTCCCTAATAAAGATATAGCGCCGCCCAAATTATACCAGGTCCTAGGTATAATTATATTAAAGGTCTACTGGATCTATAAAGCCTTCTAGTAGTAGTGGGCGGATTCCCTTATATTATATCCCCTTACTAACGTTTTCTTAGGTATGAGATAATATAAGGAAAGCTAATCCCGCGCGGGGAGGTATTAGCTAAGTAGCTATAACTATATTAAGGCGTTAGTTAGACCTATAATTAAGAAAGGAGGGCTATATTACTATTTGGGCGCTATAATTAATACGGGTATACCAAGTATATAATGGGTTAATTGAGCAGAATTAGGTATATATAGGTACCTTATAGAGGTATATATTATACTAATAAGGGAGTAATTAAAAGGTTAAGATAGTAATATATAAACGCAGATTTTCTTATATTTAGTATATTTCATATTAGGAGGTCTATATAGCAGTTTTAGAAATAGCGGAAAATTCAATACCTAAGTTACCGGGATAATTCCTATTAAAAAGCTATTTTAATTTCAGTATTAGGGACTTTTCTATAGTTTTAATATAATTAAGGGTAAATTAGATATTAACCTATTATAGTTACTTTATAAGCTTATGGGAGTATTATATATAGTGCCTATATATAATACGGGAGTTTAAGGGGGATGAATTATAATATCTAAGTTATATATATCTAATCTTATATAAGGCCCAGAACCTATTCTACTACTAATTCTTACATTTCCTATAATTCTTATATAAAATGAAATTCTTTAGACTTTGGGAATATATTATACTATTAAATATTATATTTAATAATACTATAATATTTACCTAATTTATAATAGCTCCCGTGAATTTATAATATTAATAGTTACGGATATAGGTATAATTATTAATTTAGGCTACCTGTAATACTATAGTAACTTATATAAATAAATATATTATAAAAGCCCCTTATTCTCCTAAATATAAATAGAAAAAAATAAAGTATTACTTTTTCTAGAGATATAGGAAATTATAAGTAGTATTATAAGGGGTATTTATAGTAAAGTACTATTTTAAGAGGTAGTGAAAAATCCTATACTCTCCTAATATCTGTAAGCTATTATAGGTATAAATTAGTACTAAATGAAAATACCAAAATCACGCTCCTTTACTTCCAAATTACAGAAAACTATTCCTATTAAAATCTTAGATTAATTTTATAAGAATAGGACCCCTTAGAAACCCTTTAATTATTTTCTATTTAAATTCAATTTACCTCTTATATAAATACCTTATCTAGAGCCAAAATTAAATAGGTATACTAAGTTCTAACCTTAGAAGTATATTCATTCCGCTAAAAGTATAGAAAAATATAGTCTTAGAGGTAAGTTTCCGATTTTTTCTTAAAATAGTAGAGGGTTAAGAGTAGCCGGGGAGTTATTATTATATTCGGGGTCTCTAGTATAATATAGTAGATATAGTATAGTATATATATAAAGGCCTAGTATATCGAAATTTAATTGGATTAATTAGATTAATTATAAATAGCATAATAAGAATTTAATTAATATAGTACTTATGCTATTTAATTATATTAGAATATCTATAATTATTTAAGGGAGTAGCCCTTACTAAGTAGGGGCTCATCTACTTCTATAATAAACTCTCTTCCCTATAACTTCATATTCTTAACTATATATTCTAACTATAGTATAATTAATATTAATCCCAAATACTATACTCTTAATTATAAAGTTAGATCCTTACTAGCTTTAATATATTACTCTTCTCCCTCGTAAATCTAGCCGAAAAGTTACCTCTTTATACTAGGTAAGGCTTAGGTTATATCCTTATTATACTAACCCCAAATTTTATCTTTACTAAAAATAAAATCCAAATTTAGCCCTATTTATATCTACTATTACTACTTAATAACTTCAAGATAGCTATTAATAGCGGTGGCTTATAGCGCTCTCTAATATATACTCCTCTCTCTTAAGTTGTCACGGCGGGATTAATGCAATAGTCGAGGCTTAAGGTTTAAAGAATCTCGTGTATTGAAAATACTAAGCTAAGGGGCAAAGAAGGGAGGAGTCCCTCGACCTTTAAGAGAGTCTTACCAAGATCCCTAGCTTAGTCCCGCGTTTCGCCCCTAGCCCCTATTACCTAGCCCCTAGCGGATTATATAGAGGTGCTAGCTATCATATAAGTAGTACTTTTGTGTTATAGTATTAATAGGGTAATTCCCCCAATTATCTCATCTAAGGAATTATTAGGTTATAGTTTAGGTTCTAGAGGCTATTAAGAAAATCTAGGGTAAAGACCCCATATATTACTTTAGGGACATATAGAGTCTGCCTTTAAATCCAGGGTTAATTTTAGATAATTGGAATATAATAGAGATTTACGCAAGCTATAAATAATGGTATAGAGGAGGGGGTTTACTTTAGGTACTATTTTATTAAAATTATTACAACGTATAAGGGTAATTAATATTAAATAAAGCGGGTCTAGGGTTAGAAATAGTCATTTCTAGTTTATATTATAGTCCTATAGTAGCTTCAACCCCCACTATTATTACGGGATAATAGATTCCGCGGATTCATTATATTTACTCCCTTAATAGAGGTTAGTAGCTATCTACCCTCCTATATATACACGAATCTGCTCTATAGCCCTATAATATTCTACTAAAACTATTAGACCCCGTACCTAGCCTACTAACTTTAGTAGTTTCTTTACTACTACTACTATAATATACTTTCACCTTAGGTTATTAGAACCCACACTATAGCTCTAAACCTAGAAGCTTAAAGACTTAATATAGGTTTAATATAGTCCTATAGATAAGTTACTACGCTACTAGCTATAATAAGGACTTAGATAGTATAGAAGAGTATATATATAATAGCACGCGTAGCTTAATAGTATTACTACCTCTCGCCTATATTAACCCTAAGACATAGTTAGATTTTAATTCCATTTTTTCACCCATCTCGCAAATCTATAAGGGTAGTATACTATACGCGAGTATACTATTATTATTTCTATTATAGCCTATAGGATAATAACGCACGAATCTAGTAGCGAAGAAACTAGGGTAACTAAAACCGAAGATTACTTAATGGATCCGCTTTTAAGTTTAGTTCACTATATACTAAAAGTTCTTTATATTTATTACTTTACTTAATCTAGTAAGGATTATTATAGCTTTACTTAATTAATTCCCTTATACTAAGAAATACCTTAGTACTTTAGTTCTTAGTAATATACTCTATATAATTCTAATATAAAATGAGTTATTCCTATAATTTCTATATATAATTACTATCTATAGCTTAAGAAGTACACGTCCCTTTCTATATATTTAATATAGTATTCACTAATAAAGTTTTCATTAATAGGCTCCCTTAAGTATTAAGTTAATAGTAATATTAATTTTATAATATATTAGAGGCATTTATTCTAGATATATACTCTCTAGCGCTAGGTAAGGAAGTACTATAACTTATTAGCGAGCTATACTGATAGAGTCTTTAGCTAGCTAGTATATAAGATTATTAATATCCTTTAATATCGCGCTATTTAGAATAGTTTTATAATTACTACTAGATTAATAATAAATATTCTTATAATTATTTCTATCTTAAGTGCCTTCCTATAGGTAAGGAAGTCTATTTTACTTTCCTATATTAAGTTTACTATAACTAACTCCTTAATTAGTAACTACTATAATATATTTAAGAAGTACTATTACTTTATTAGATAAATAGGTTTAGCGGCATATATACCCTACTCCGACTTCGATAATAGTACTAACTAAAACCAGATAACCTAGGCATTTATAATCCTAGGAGACTCCTATAATATTATACTCGGGTAATAGAGATATAAAACCAATTCCCTCCTAAGTACCTAGGAGCTTTAGTTTACTATATTTATAATAGTCCTATTAGCTTTCCTATAACTAACTAATAACTCTACTTATACTTTATAGTATTCTTATCCCTTAGTTAATACTTCGAGAGGTTACTATTAAAGTTAAAATTATAAGTTATCCCTAGTTCCTTATAGAAGATTAACTAATATATAGCTTTAGCTATCTCTAAAAGTCGCTATTCTTTAATTTAACTACGGGATGTAGTAAGGTCTCCTATGCAGAATTAGTTATACTTCTATTATAGAGTACTATACCTTTGGAATTATTAGTAAGGGCCTAAAAGCTTTAAGTTATTATATAGTATATAGTATTTAAGGTAACTTTACGGAGAGTCTTATTATTAATTCGCCCAAAACCATATAGACTAGGGAGCTAAAGTTTAGTATATACTTATATACTTATTCCCGGAATAACTATCTACTAATATATAATAGCTAGTATTAGGCATATATCTATAATATTTAAAAGAGGAATCCGCATTTATACTAGGACTAGTATAGGAGTAGTAATATCTACCTATATTTAGAGTCTAGACTAGTATAAAGTACTTAAATATTTTTGGGATAGTTCTCTTAATATTTAGCTAGGTTCCTTATTTGGATAGAGTTGAATTAGGAGAAGACCTTTGGATCTATAATTGCGGGACTTATCTATAAATATATTAAGCTAGAGAGAGTAATTCTATAGGATTTAAAGAAACGAGGAGGATAACCTAATACTATATAACTCCTTAAAGACACCTGGACGAGCTTTGGAGCTAAGGTTATTTTCATTACTTCTAACTTATAGGGTAATACCGAGATAGTATAGGGTTACTAAGATAGTATATAGATTAGAACCCTAATAGATTACAAATTACTAATCTCTAGTACTTAGCGGGATTATACGTATTTAATACTCTATAGGACTTCTAATAATTCGAGATCTCGAATATTATATTACCTTCTTCGAGATATTATATAATAAAGAGTTATATAGTAGTTTATTTAAATATACTAAGTAGAGCTTAGATAAAGTTAGGTATAATATAAGCTAAGGAGAAGTATTAGTATAATCTTATGAAGTCTTACTATTCCTTCAAATTTCAAATTTCAAATTTATAAGTGAGCCCTAATATTAGCTAGATAAGGGAGCTTAGTTACTTCAAAAAGCACAACTATTCTCTGGCCCTTATTATTAAGAGAGAAATATTTAATTAATCTTGAGACTAATATTATATTATTACCCTATAACTAGGCTCGGCAAAAATACCTGAGGTATTAATACTACTATTAATAATATTAGGTATTTTTCAGGTATTATAAGAATTAATATATATTAATACATTATTAATTCTTACCCCTAAAAATTATCTCTTTATTTTATTATTTTATTTATATAAGAATATAAGAATATATAATTCCTTTTATTTCTAGTCTTTCTATTAAAAAATTTATTTATTATTATTAATAAAATTTAATAATATCTTAAATTTAAAATACCTCTCATATTTAGAGAATTAAGTCCCATATTCGTATTCCGCCTTCCTTAAAGAAAATAACGGTATTATTATATATTTAATAACTATAAACTAGTTCTAAAATAATAGATAAAAGTCTAATCTATTTTCAAGTAGTAGTCGCGATATACTTCTCATTTATTATATTCTCTAAACTATATTAGTAGTCTTTTTCCTCGAAAAATTCTTTATTAAACTAATCTCTTATTAATTCCTCTAAATTCCTCTCGGTTTTATTAATAAGCCTTTATACCCTTAATAGCTAAATTATTTACATTTACTTAATTACTCAAGTCCCATATACCTTTAATACTTCTTCGGACTCAATAATTTAGTCTACTCATTCCTGTAGACTACTTAGTAGTTTAATAATCCATTCGCTATTAATGAATCTTCTAAGAGGAGGACTAATATAAGAAACCTTGCCCCCTAGAGATACTCTTACTTAGTATACTACTTACTAGAAGGTATTAGTTAGTAATATAGCTACTAACTATATTTATCGGGGCTAGGACTATATTATACTAGGGTAATATTACTAGAGTATTATAAAAATAAAACCTAATAGGAAATAATATATAAAATAACGACTTTATAAATCTTAGGGGTAAGGTAATATAGTTATTTTAATAACTTCTTAAATACACTAGGGTAAGTTAGCTAGGCTCTAGCTCTATATATCTAGCTCTTAGCCCTAAATGCTAAGTATGCCACAGGATTCCGGGGCGCCCCTTTACCCTAAAAAATCATTCACGCTATATAAGGCTATTAGATTAACTTATTCCTTCGGGGTCTTATAGCGCCTCAACTACGGGACACCACGATAATAGCTAGAGTCCCGAAATCCTTTACTAGTACCTTGAACTATGAGTCCCCCTTCTATCCCACTTTAGTAGATTATAAAGTAAGCCTTACGCTATAGCTTATAAGAGACCCTACTCTTTACCCTATTATATCCCAATTAACCCCCCCCCCCCCCCCCCCCTGCGTAAGTAGTATAGCGGGAGATTAGCCTTCCAAAAGTAATCATATATCCTAATTTATTTTACGGCGAGTTAAATAAGATAAAATTTCAGCTCAAAACTAACTTACTATTACTATAGAAGTTAGAGAGAGCTATTAAAGGAGATAGCATTATAGTAAGGATAAGATACCCGAGCCCTAGTAGAGTTAGCGGATTTCACGTAAATAATGGGAGATCTTATATATTATACTCTTTTTCGACTAACTATTAGATACGCTAAGGAGGTTAATAATTTACCTAGTAATTCTCATAAATCCATTATACTCACTAATTACAATTGCATTTTATCCGTGAAATCCAAGACTAGTATATAATAGGCTATAGTAGTTTAAAATAGCAAGTGAGCTACTTAGAATTCCCGCTTATATAATAATATTAGTTACTATATATGTAATTCTCCCCTACTTTGGATTAGTACTAATATATTATTCCCATTTCAATAGGATTCTAGGAGTATAAATAATAGTCTTATAAGTAGTAGAGCTAAAGAGTATTATATCACAAGTACGGTACGCTAAGTCAAATCTAGCTATTGAATTAGTATAGATGTTTTTATAGTATTCCAGGGGCAAGTCGTGAGTTAAGGGTTTAAGATCCTAAGATAGATAGGAATAGCTACTCCCAGAACCTACTATACTCTAAGCTCTGAGCTTTCAAACCTTTAAGCAGAAAACAAGGGTAGAAATAATCTGGCCTCCACTAGCGAAAGAGTATATATATCCTATCCAGTTCACTAAATAGAAACAAAAGCGATAACCAAGCCAAAGAATCTCTATAAACCGAGCTCTTTCAGATGGTCTAGCAAGCTCTGAAATGCAAACTGGAATCATAGGGCTTAAAGCGCCAAATCCTATACCACAACGCAGTAATCCACAATCAGGAAAGCGACGTCCTTTAAAGCTATTCCAAGCAGTGTATCAAATGAATAGATTAGATTAGATTAATGGCCATTAATCTAATCTATTCACGAAAAAAACTCATTAATCATATTCTATTCACGTATTAATTAGATTAATCTAATTAATCTAATTAATGAACACGTGACCCTTGCACGTGATAAAACTAGCCAGATCAGGTAAAGCTCACGCCCGCTCTAGCTCTAGCGCTACCTCGCCGCCCAATTAGGCGGTAGTACAGTTCTTAGTAAGCGCGCTAAAGGTTAGGGGCAAAAAAGATTTTAAGGAGGGTAACTAGTTTATTATTATAGAGAATTAGTATTTAGCTATAATTACATAAGACTATCTTAGTTTAATTAGGGCCGCTTAATAGGTACCTTACTTATTTAATAATTATTAAGTAAAAGCTAGTTTACTTCAGTCACGTGATAGATTAATCTAATTAATTATAATTAATCTAATTAATTATTCTAATCTAATTAAAAAAAAATCTAAATTACGTTAACTATATTCTAATCTAATCTAATCATAATTAATCTAATTAATCTAATTAATCTAATTAATTCTTTGATATACTAGTTCCGAGGACTAATCCTAAAAAATAAAGAAATTGAGACCAAAAGAGTCTTTCGGCGGCCAAACTTCTCGAGATGTAGTCCATTTGAGGTTAAAAGGAGACATCACTAAAATTCTCCCAAGCTAGGAAGGCTCACTCGCAAGCCATGGCTCAAGCACAGATCTTCCTATCTTATTAAATATGAAGAGTTCACTTGGCTTGGGAGGCACATTCACTATACTCGGATCGTCCCAGTGAGTCAAAAAAATAATTAAGGTAATTAATTATATTTAATTAAATTAATTTTCTAATTAATTATAATTTGATTATCGACTTCCAAAGAAAAAATTAATTAAATATATTTAATTATTTTTAATTATCACGTGAAAGTTATATAAAGTTATATAAATAATAAATTCTCTTCTTTTTCTTTATATAATATATAATTAAAGTATAAAGAGAGTAAAGGTGAGTTAATTTCTTAAGAAGAGAGAAGAAGAGTAAGGTAATTTATATATGTAAACTATTTGCTCTAGATATTACATAACCGCACCACGTGAGTACCAGAGCCGAAACCCCTACTATAGTACTTATTTACAAATCTAAGTAAAGCGAGTAAAGGTAGCTTATTAGCTATTAAGCCTATTATAGTAAGGTGGTATCTAAATCAGGCTAGATTAAACTTTATTTTTACGCTATAATACTTGTGCTAGTCCTGAAGTCACGTGCAACACCACTTGACCAAATAATTAATTATATTCAATTAAATTAAGTAAATAATTAATTATAATTTAATTACTACGATTTTCACTTAATTTAATTTGATTACTGGCCAATAATTATAATTAATTAAATTATTTGACACACTGGATCGTCCTTTTCTTCCTGGGCGTTGAGTCGAGACATACTGAGGTCTCCTAATGACTACAACTTCGACCCTACAAATCTCAACTACCAGCTGAACTTAGCTGTTTCCTCCAATCTTCCAATCTTAGTTTATATAAATAACAGGCGATGGGCAGATTGTTGTACTTTGAATTTAAGCGGGGGGTGGGGTGATGTGCTTCTTGATTTCCAGGCACCAGGAGCTCCTTTGAGTTCTTGTATCAAGTAAACCCATTCCTCTCTCACCGTGATTAGCCAGCTAAGTAATATCAGGGCTTCTGGTTTGCGAACTTCACCATCGGCGGCACTTCCAACATGGAGATTCTAGCTCATTGTAATACGAGACTTCCGAGTGAATTACAGGATTCATTTGCCCACTCCTACCATAGCTACCATAGCAAAAGACACATGAAAATACATCAAGTCTGATCGTCGAAGAAAATTCTCATGAAGATAGGAATATCCCAGTCATCGCTTCATTCGTCGGCCGAGGAATCAACTTCAAACAGCGCAAATCCAACTTTGTTAAACCCTCGCTCAAATTGGGTTTCGGCACCTCCTCTTCCGCTTCCGCTTCATCCCCCGACAACTGCTATATCAGTTGGGGTTTTGCCTGTCGGATGCCTAGACCATGGCGAGCCCCAACTCCGTCCCAAAATGCTAGGCCCGCCTCCCGACGTTGATCTCCATTGAGCAGACTCCGCTCTCGATTTCCTCAATGCCGCTGCCCGGCTTTCTGTCATTTCCTCCAGTTGCTTCTCAATTTGATTTTTAGCCCTCTCCAGAGCTCCAACTACCCGGTTTTTATTCTCCTCGTATGACTTTCTTTGGCTGCGCCAGTCCAAGAATTTGAAAAAACCTTCGAATGCTGTCGCCGACGCGGTTAACACACCTATCACTATCGGAAGACGTTGGCCTGTCGACTTCGAGATTGGTGTACCAAGATCGATATGATTGATTCGTATTGTTCTCTCGATGAAAATGATTGAAGAAGTGCCGAACACCAAATTGAACAGACACCAGACAACGCGTATTCTTCGCAGTATCGTTTTCACATCGTCATACTCCTTGTGGTATTTTTTTAGGGCGTCGGCACGGCCTTGACCTTTGACCAAATCTTGACGATGTTGGGTGGCTTTGAGCTCTTCTTCGGGTGTTGGTTGCTCGTTAGTGTTTGGACCCTGGGTTTCCGGTTTCGCAGCTGGGTTCTTCTTTGCCAGCTTCTCCAGCATCCCCAGTTCCTTCTCTGCTTTCTTTGGACTAAACTCGTTCTTTTCTTTCTTGAATAAATATTCTTTTGCCTCCTCCCTCGCAAAAGTTCCGAACAATGTCAATATGACTGCAAAGAACAGGCACAGAGGTGAAGCTACGATCATTCCCAAGAGGGTTATTGCTCTGATGACCCTCAGCCAGTGCTTGCCGTAAAGATTTACTGGGACGAAGAAAAAGAGCACACGGGCAGTGCAACTTGACTTGTGGCCCGCATCAGCAGCAGTGAAGACCAACCACGGTTGACAGAGATAATACATCAAGAACAGAGTGAACAAGAACGCAATACCCAGAGGGTCTTCACACGTAGGTTTCTTGTTTAAACCAATAACCGGAGATCCGGCATTCTCCTGGTCGTTGACCTCATCATCATTCAAGGAGCGTTGGGATCCAGTATTCGCCGTGTTCGCTAATCCAGCAGTCGTATCCCCAGCAGCAGAAACGTCAGATGTGACTTTCCAGTGAGACTTTACGGTCAAGGGGAAGGGGAGAGCGACGAGAGGAAGGAGTGAAATAATTGGCGACACAATAAACCATTCGAGCAGAGTAAAGCCTCCTTCACTATGCCCTAACCAGAGGTTGACCAGGACGCTGAAGAAGAGGATGCTGAAGCCAAGTCGAAGAGATTTGATCGACTCCTCAAGGTTCGCGAGGATTGCTATCAAACCAGCAGCAAACTGGATGTAGAATCCTACTCGGACACCAACGCCGTAAAGGTCAGGGTCACCATAGATATGGCACGGATGCACTGACTGTACAACGATGACTTCGGTTTCGTCGATATAGTGAGTATATGCTAGGGCAAGGGGAATAGATGCCACGAGGCAAACGGCCGCTTTCAGAGTGAATTGTGTCATAGCGACACAGTTTGGTTCCAATCAAGTGTGATGTTTGATGACGAATTGAATCCAAGAAGCTAGTGAGTTTCAAGAGATGAGAGAGCTTTTGCAGCGCAGTAGCAATACAGCCTTGATATTTCAAAGCTCCGTTTAGAGCCCTCGATAACTTAGTATCACTTGAATAGAGCAAAAGCAAAATTTGTGGTGTTGCAAGAATCTCATGATCTGTAGATTTCAGCTGTCACCGGGATGCGTGTCTGAGACATTGAGAGGGATACGGTATTTGATTCTTGCTTGGCAACAACCTATGAGGCGTGTTATCATACGATATGGCATTCAAATGTCAACCGGGGATCATTAATCATAGTACTCCACAACTGGAGCTGAAAATATATGTCGAGGCTGGGTTATTTTTAGAATGAGACAGGGCGATTTCCCAGCGCCACGGTACTGGTGGCGGCGCCGACCCGTCCCGAAATGACTGAATACAGCAGAGGCTGAAAGCCATGCCAGTTGGCGGGTCCTCCACCAATGAATTTCCTGTGATCATCGATCTCAGTCGTCGATGTCTTACACATACACACCATAGGGAATGGATTGCGTGATGGTGGGCTCATTTCCCTTTCCAGGTGTGCTGGGGAAGGCCAGCTGATACCTGAACATTTGTGAGGAAAGCTGAGATCAATCGCACAACACTATGATACACTTTGGCAATCTACGGAACTCGCTAATATATGATGTTGACTTCCTTTGCCTACTCTGAGCAGCCTAGTCAACTCTACAGGCAACGATTCGCCGTTCCCGGCAATACAAGTATGACAGGCTTTGGAAATCTCATGTTGATATGTTGCTGGACAGTTTGCGGTGCTGTAGTTGCCGCAATCCAGTCTCAGGATGCCATCTGGAAACGATCTTTTCATCTTGGAGTAGCTCGGGAGAAGAGAGAATCACCTTATTCTCCTGCCACATCAGTCTGCGGACCTGGCAAAACTTGTGACCAGGCATGCGGATCTGGATTTGAACAATGTGTTGCAAGAGACACCTTTTTTCATTGCTTCGATCCCATGAGAGGACAGACTTGTTGTAAAGACAACACAGGATGTAAGTTCCACTATGTGTAGCTAAGTTCCGGAACATCGTTGCTCACTAGTGGATAGTTGCTTGTGACAGTGGTTATTACTGTGCGTATCAGAGCACGCAAAGAACCTTGTGTTGCCCAAATGTGAGATTTTTTCAAATTCATTGTCAACATCTCTAACTTCTTCCAGAATCTGAATCTTGGAGAATGCGCAAAATCGCTTGGAGTTAATACTTTGATGTCTGCAATCATGGAATCAACGACAAGCATGCAGCTTACCTTACCTCCAACGACTACGACTGTCCAGGTGACTGTCACTGCTCAAACAACCAGCAGTACTCCTGGTGTTGCTATTATTACTCCTAGTGGTCCACTCATCAACGTCACGAACTATACGGCTACTCCGACGCCATATACAGGAGATGGAGCCAGAGCAAGAGAATACTTTCCTGCTTTTATTGGAGTGATGATCTTAGCGATAGGTTTATTCTCATAAAGCTGCCTTTTACTTGAGATTTCAAACATAAACCAATAACTCGGATTGGGGTTGTGTTTTAGCATTTATTTCCCTAAGAACAAGACAGGGCGTAGTAATAGCATCATCTGATACTCCCTTCCTTATTGCCACCTCGGATCTCAGCTTGCTACACTATTCGGTTTCATGTGATTCTCTTTACTCACTCTGTTTTCATCTGCACTTCCATCTAATGCTAGCTCCTGAAGAGGGGAATCGGGGTCAGAGTTAGCCGACGAATGACGGTCGTCCGATCGCTAGTGGGCACAAAATTGGCCGGTTTTCGGCCAAAAAAATGAATAGAATATCTACAGATCAAGGCGACGCCCATACTTGTCGCGATATAGTGATGGCGCATCATTTGCGTCTGTGGTGTTGAGACAAAGAAACTCAGGTTGTAAATGTTTGATGGGGGCGGGTCGCTTAAATTGCCATTTTTGAATTAATCAAACCTGACATCACGTCAAGCGCAAAACAGAGCATCCCTGAGCCAACGACAACTAGTGACGTGCGCTGCGCGCACTTGATGCCCTGAAAATGGCAGGGGTCTGTGCGGAGGAAGAGGTATAAGACTAGGGCTTCCCCCCTCCCCTTTCATCCTCCTTCAAACCCAAGCTTTTCACACTTGTTTTCAGGGACTCTGAGTGCTTTTTCTTCTATTAAAAAGCTCTCTTTTCGTTCTCACTCATAACACTCCTAATTGATTTCACCTCTCGATCTCCTATATATATATTAATTAGTTCTTATTTACCTCGAACCTCCTTACTAATGGAATACTAATATTCCCTTTAGTCTATATAATAATATTAGCTAAAAAGAGGAATTAAGCTACCTATAAATATTACTCTAATACTAATTCCAAAAGCTAGCCTCTATATAACCCTTATACTACTAGAGGTAGCTTTAAATAGAAGATGCTTTATCCCAGAAACCCTAATACTATATACTACTCTATTATATAGTAATAGAGTTTTTTTAGGGTTAGGGTTAGGGGTTCATATTTGCTATCTATATCGCTGATAACTGGCTATAATATTGAAGGTCGCTACGTTTATATTACCGACAGGACTCTGCTTTCTCCTCTAGGTAATAAGAATCATCTCATATAAGCTCGCCGCTTCTATTAATACTTCCTGAAGTTCACCTATAGCCTACTATTATCTAATACAAGTATATTATTACTAGCCTATAGTCGTTCAAGTCTATACTCTAGCAGTAATAATAACTACTTCTTAATATATAGCCTCATATCTATAAGGGGTACTATCTAGTACTACCTATAGATCCGTCTATCGCTATACCCGAGAGTTAGTCAGGAGAAGCTATACTCCCAATTAGCTAATATAAGGAGAAGCGTTAAATACCCGGCCCGGAATCTACCTAGCCGCGCCTAGTATCTCGCCCATTAATCTATCTCCTTCGAATATAGAGTCAAATACCTCTATATATACTAGAGTTAACTAGAATCCACTAGCTAGGCCCCCTAATTAATTCACCCGGAGTCCCATACGATAGGAGTTCTACCTTTTATATAGTAGTATATCTTCCGTGAGATTACGTACTATAGCTGTCCTAAGAACTAAACCCTAGAGCCTAGTCCAAGTCTACCCATTTCCGTTAAGGTTTTCTCCCTTCCCGCGGTTAATATATTTCCTCAGAGAACTTCCTTACCTCCTCTATAGACCTCTTATTTCTTCCTATAGTTGGGATTCTCGCCGCCGAGCTATTACTACCCATGTCCCGTATAACTATCTACTAGGAGCCCGGAGACTCCTATATATAGACAGAGTTTGCTATTAATATTAAGATCTCTAGCTATTAGTACTTATTTCGGGTTATCCTACCTATTATAACTATAATAATAGAGTAGAGAATCACAACTACCCTACTTATTATTACTACTTACTCCCCTAATTTAGTGGTTTATATATATGCTTCGAGGCTATACTATTATACCCTCCTAATATTCTCTATAGTTCAACGAGCTATTTTTATAACTTGGCTTAGGTCTAGTTAGTGAGTATAACAACTTCCTAGGTTAGATATAAGTTTAATAACATCATAGGTTAGAGCTAGCTTTAATAATCCCCTAGCTCAATAGTGAGTTTTATAACCTCCTATATTAATAGTGAGTTTTATAACCTCCTAGGTTATAAGTAAGTTTTACGACCTCCTAGGTTATAAGTGAGTTTAATAATATCTTAGGTCATAAGTGAGTTTAATAACGTCCTAGGTTAATAGTAAGTTTAATAATATCCTAGGTTAGGGGTAAGTTCAATAACTTCTTACTATTATAGGTATAAGAGGGCCGCTACTTTCTTAGGCTTCACTAAGCTAGATCTCCCTATAAACCTACCCTAACTACTCCTAAATTATAGCTAAGATTAAAGAGGCCCTCTAAAGTTATCCCGAGTTAAGGAGAAAGTCGATATTAGTAAACTTTATCCCTATTAGTTTTAGCTCTATCTTTATCTTTTACTTTTATTATTAGTCTAGTTATAAAAGTCGAATTAGGTAAGCTAAGGCTAGATAGTCCTTATAGCCTTAGCGAAACCGGCTTTCCGGGTTATATATACACATATAGTTTTATATAAATACTCCTTATTAGTATTAGAGGAGCTAACCCTAGGCTAAGAGTTATATAGAAAGTAAGGTATTAGCTAAGAGGAGACCCGGAGCTTTATAGCTCTTTATTAGAATAATAGAAGTTAAGTGAGATGTGAGAGATTTAGTATAGACTATATAAGAGAGTTTGGATCTCAAGAAGTATACTAGAGCATCTCATATAGTAGGCTAGAAGTTACTTGTTATTTTAAAGTATATATAGTATATATTCTCTACTATATAGGTTATAAAAGCCTAGAGGGTAGAGGGTTTATTCTTCTAGCCCAGAATCTGCTTTAGAGGAGTCTCGGTATTCATCTACTCTAAGATTAATTAGTATACTATATATAGGTACTAGAATTTAGCTAGAAGTAATATAAGGCTATATAGGTTTACTATAACTTTCTATTAAGTATTAGAGGTATTCAAGATCTATACTATTAGCCCCTTAAAGCTAGATATTACCTAATTAAATGACTTCCTATTCTCTTATACCCACGCCTATACTAAGGGCGCCCTATACTCGAATATTAGTACTAGGAACTACTAGTATACTTAAAGATAATATACTAGGCTCTATGAATTGCTATAAATACCTAGCTACTTTACTCGCCTAATTACTACTTAAATCTACTACTTAAGGTACTTCTAGAAGTTAATCCTATTTACTATTACCGGAAATCCCAGATATATATATAACTCGGCTTTTGGGATATCCTAGCTATAGACTTATAGTATTAGTAAGTCTAGATAAGACGTTACTACTATATACTTAGCTAGGTTTAGGAAGATAGTATTTTCTATCATCTATTCCTCTATAATCCAGAGGAGTAGAGTTAGATTCACGTTTATATGAGTTAGGATAACTCTATTATTTATATAGAAGAGATATAATAGAATTCCTAGCACCTAAGTATTAACTTAGTATAGTAAATTATTAATAAAGAGATTAAAGAGCTATAGCGAGAGTAGCGAGCCTTATAAGATACTATATAATCTCGAAAACTAGTTAGTTATCTTTCTATTAATTAGGATCCGGGACTTGAGATTATGAAATATTAAGTTACTAATTAGGGTTCGAATTACCTATAGATATCCTTTAGCTAATAGTTTAGTATTAAGCTATTAGTAGTTAATTATATTAAATACTAACTAGAAGTCGAGAAAGAGTATAGTTAAGTATACCTTAGATAAGAGGAGTATATAGACTACTATAGTATTACTATATATTAAGTAACTACGGCGAAATCCGGCCTATATAGGGTAAAGTTTTTACCTATAGCTAGTACTAAACCTAGAGTAAGAGTAATTATTTAAAGACCTTTTAAAAGATATAGATAATTAAGATTAGCTAAGGTTCTTATATCTCGTCTCTTACTTATATCCTTA
>JAJTUS010000333.1:0-34389 GCA_021399465.1 Hyaloscypha sp. PMI_1271 | reverse complement strand
GGTAGAGGCTAAAGTAGTAATTCATTTAGTATTACGGTTAATAAGATAGTACTACTTAAGCTTTTAGCTCTAATACACGAATAATACTATTACGAGTCTATTACCTCTACTATATTATAGGACAGATAATAGATATGGGATAAAAGATCCTTAGTAAATAAGTTAACTTAATTCTAAGCTATCTCTTCTAATCCTTTATATAAAGGATTTAACCCTACTAAATTAATATATAAGGTCACTAGTTATCACAAGTTATAAATACTATTACCCTACTATTACCTCTCCCTTCTTCTTCTTCTTCCTTTCCTAAACGACTATATAGTATAACGTGTAATAGTATCTCTATATAGCCTTAGCCTAATCTCATAATCCTTTGACTTATTCCCGAAGCTACTAGTCGAGCTATAGATAAATATATAAGAGGCGGCTCTCTAGGATCAAGAAAGTAAGGTTATCTTCCTTATCCTTGAATATGTCTCGGCCTTATACTTACCTCTAATAAGTAATATTAATTATAAATATAATAGAACTAAGGTATATTAATAATACTTGAGTTTTACTTACTAAAATAATAGTAGTTATATTACATGAACCCTATTATATAGACTCTAGTCCCTACTTTACTCTATACCTACTAATAATCTCGAACTATTACCTAGTAGATATATATTAATATTAGGTAAAGAGAGTTATTTGACACCTAAGACAAGCTTCTAGTAACCGTAAGTCCCCTTTATACTAGACTTTAGTATAGTAGGTATAAGGAAGAAGTAAATAGTATAGCTCCTAGTATAGATTATACTATAATATTAGAATAGTTATATATCTAATATATAATCTATTATATACTAGCTCTACTTCGCTTAGGTAATTAGTAGTAGCGGGGATATAATAAGGATCTCTAGTATATGTTTAGAACTAAGGTAAGGGGCTACTTCGTAGAGATAATTATAGTACTTACTAATAAGACTAAGGAAGAATTCCGGACTTCCTTAAACTAAGGATAAACGGAACTTATTAGTAATAAGAAATTTGAGAAGGAACCCCGCGAGCTAGTATTAAACTAGATAGATGATCCGACTACTTTATAATAAGTGAAGTAAATATTAGGTCTAATACTAAAATTCTAGATCTCTAGAGCTAGATTTTGAGGGCTTAATAATCTTAAAGAAGTAGAGGGAAGAAGAGACTACTTTATTACCTTTTATAGCTACTTACTTACTAATCTTATTTTTAATTATATATAAGATTTCTAGTATATAGACTTAGTATACTAGTTTACCTCTCGCCTTTTACTTAGAGCTTTTAATTATTAAAGGAGTTACGTAAAGTAAGGGAAGTAATAAGAAGTAAAGGGGAAACTAGATTTATAGCTTTATGAGATCTATAGCTTTATATTAAAGGCTTAAAATAATAATAATAATACTTGTAATAAGTACTATTAATTAAGCTATAATTCCTTAGTCTAATTCTTTATACTAGGTTACCTCTAATCCGAGCTATAATAAGCTTAAAGAAATATAGAGAAGAATAGAGCTTTATATAAGATAATTAGTCCTTTAATAATATTACTAAATATAGTTATAACTATTTAGGATCTCCTTTATAACGCTTATATAACCAGCTTCCCCTTAATAGAACTAGAGAGATAGTAATATAGAGCTTCTTAAAATACTTTTAATTTCTTCTAGAAATAGTACTTGACTCTACCCCTTTCTCGAGTATATTACAAAACTAAACCAAAACCTAGTAACTCTAGAAGATAGAGATAGTAGCCTAAGAATAATACAGATTTAGTAACTAGTAGGAAGTCTAGCTTACTAAGCTTTTTAAACGAACCTCCTATTCACGACCCCCTTTTTAGCTCGCTTACTAGCTTATCGTATCCTTCGGCTACTTTATCTAACCAAATCCTACTCTTCTACGAATCTATTAGTCCCTCCTATAGGTTTAATATTTAGTGAGAGGAGTAGGTTTTCAAAAATTTTATTCTAGTATACTCCCCTAATTACTCTCATTATTATCCGGATTAATTATCTATAGATTATAGTCGTACTAGAATAGGGTAACCGAGGAGATATAGTACTCGGGGTATAATCGTTAGAATATCCCTCGATTTCGCTACTACGAAGCATATCCCCTATATATAGACAAGTTAAGAATTCTCACGATACTACGATAAAGAAAGAAAAGAGAGAACTAACTCGCCCGATATTAGGGATTCTTCTAGTTCGAGAATCCCTTTTACTAGATAAAGGCTTAATACTACCCCGTATATATTCTAAGTCGACTAGAGCTATCGATAAGTATAGCGAATAGAAAGAGTAATCTGAGAGGAACTTTATAGTCTCTATTCCTTTAGGGTAGAAGAGGAATAACTCAGAAAGATAGAGGTCTAGGGATATAAGCGTTAGGGGCGCTTTTTGTAGTATTATTAGGAAAGTAACGAGGGTCTCTAATAATATCGCCGAAATAGCTATAGATATTAAGGAAGATACTATAGATATATTAAAGATAGTTATTACCGAAATTAGATTAAAGGGATAGAAAAGCTTATATAAAGACTACTTTAAGATGAGGTTTAAGGAATATCTTCCTAGTAAAGCACTAATACTAAGCTAAGACATATATGAATATATTCGACTACTTAAGCACGTCATTTTACGACGAGACTAGTATCTATTTTATTATCTCATCTTCTAGGCCCTCTATTACGAAGAAAATAATCCTTTACTCTACTAGTATATATAAGACTATATTTAGCCTAGTCTAGAGGGAGTGTCGTTTAGCGATTAGGTTATAAAAGCGACCTTAATAAATAGAATTTTTAATAATAAAGTAGTTTAACTATTTGGACTTAGTCTAGAAGTTCCTAATAATATAGCTAAGGTAAAGAAGCTATTCTACCTTATTAATATAACTAACGAGTTAGTATTAAGTAAAGGAAGTCTAATTATATCAAAAAGCTCTCTACTTCTAAATAATATCCTAGATCTATTCCTAATAAGAGTATTAGTAGCTACGAAAGTTATAATATCTAGAGGCGAAGATATAAGGGATAGAGATAAGATAATTCTTAGAGAAATAGATAGAGTATTAATAACTATAATAATCTTCTCTAGGAATAAACGAAAGAAGTTACCTTACTAGGTATTAATTAAGTTATATACACGAGTTAGTAGTGAAGCTAGACTAATTATAGTATATATTACGGGATATAACTAGGAACTTTTGTCCTTACTTATAGAAGTTAGTAGGTTTCATCTACGAGTCGCTACTAGTATAGTTAATTATTTCGAATTAGACTCAATACTATAGTATAGTAGAATCCTATAGGAGAAAATCGATCTCTCCCTTAGAAAATAGTAGCCGAGTAACTACGAATATTGTTATATATATAGCCCTTAATCTCTCTATCTAGGGGAATACGGATCTCTAATCCTAAATTTTCGAGTTATTAATCTATAAAAATATTACCTCTATAAGTATACCCCTAAAGGTATCTAATATACTATACTAAGCTATATCTAAGGTAACTATATATACCCCTAGCTCGATAACGGAACTATTAAGAACTATCTCAATAAAGGAGCTTTTTCGCCTTAGAGTATAAATCTTCTAAAAGCTATTATAGATACTATAAAAGTCGCTAGAGGAGTAGGCCTTAAATACTTATAGGTCGATGCCTTATATATAAAATAAGACAACGAAAGCGAGAAAGATACACAAATCGGGAAGATGAATAAAATATATATAAATACTATTATTACTATTATAGTAGCTAATAATAGAAATATAAATATACCCTTAAAAGGTATTTCGACTAAATACTAGATTAACTAGGTCATGTCTGAGGTTAGGAATAGAGTTAATATTCTTATTCTTATTCCTACTAGTAAAAGTCTAGTACCTTAGGAGAATTAAGTATAAACTCTTTAAGAGAAGTTACTTTCGAATTAGCTAATCATATTTAGTAGTAGTTATATAATATAGTATTATCGCGATATCGTTCATTTTGAAGACATAACTACTAAGGATATAGTAGTAATCTTAGGCTCAAATCTAGGATATCCTTTACTAAACTTTGAATATAGCTAGAGACGACTTAATCTAACTCCTTTCTTAAACTCTTCACATAATAGCACAGTCTCTATTATATGATTAAAAGCTTTCTAATAATATGTGACACTTATTACAAACTATATAAGTAGGGGAATAACTTATATATCTAATATATAATATAGACTACCCTAGCTTGTCCTTAATATTATACTACTATAGTAGCTAGAAGGCAAATATGAGTATTAATAGTACTATAAGGACTATAATTAGCCCTATATACCTAGTTAGTTCTAGGTAGGTTTAGTTAGAAAAAAAGATTACGGAAAGACTTTCTTACCTAGGACAAATAATAAAGGAGTACTAGTGAAACTAGTTATAGAAAATGGACTAGAGAGAATTCGACCCTTAGTTTAGTTTTATACTAGAGGAGTAATAGAATAGGAGAGGTAGAGTAGAGCTATATTCGAAGGTAATAAGATAGTAATAATATACTTCACTAGGTAACCGGACCGAGTTAGTAGGGGGAGGGTAAGTATTAGGTAGGGAGTTAAATTCACTCACGTGATATAAGAGAAACCTAAATAATACTCGAATCCTTAGTAGGCTTAGCTACGAAAACCGTAAGGGAAGACTAACTAGGCTAGCCGTTAAAATTATAATTTGTAAGTTAGGGCTAACGCTAACGTCTATCTTTAGCGGGGCAAGTATATATTTGAAACTAGGAATTAGTAATTAGAAACTAGAACTAGAATTTGAGATTAGTCCCTTACTTATACTTTCTATTATAGACATTACTAGTAGTTAATAGGTATGAGTAATAGTGATATATTCTCTTGTAATTTCTATTAATTAATTATTACTAAAGTTTATAAACGTCTATCCCTAAGTAACGGAAAACCTAGTATACTAGAAACGACTAATGAGATCACAAGAATCGCGGATTCTTCTCTATAACATCCTCTTTAAATTAACTATAACAAAAAGTTGTTATATTTAAAGTTAGTAATAGATTCACTACATTACTCCTATTTATATAGTAATTTATAAATATTAAAATTTATTTAATTTTCTAGTATACTAGGTTTTCCGCTATATAGGGACAGATGTCATCTATCCTTATATAGCGGAAAACCCTATGTACCAGAAAAAATAATAAGTACTTTGACTTCAAATATCTTAAAATCCGTATATAACTTAATATCTCTTATATTTTCTATAAGTTATAATTTATAGCTACTCCTAGATACCCTAAGCCTTCTTACTAGAAAATCACATACGTATCGTCGCTCTCACGCCTAATTTACAAAGAGTCTCCTTTTATAATATAATAGACTTCTTCTACTATAGCTATACTACTAAGTATATACTATCTCTAATACTTATAAAAGGGTCTTACCCGAGCTCTAAGTCCTTATTAATATATAGGAAATTATTAATAGTGTTATAGTAGCTATAGTATACAGATTTATATAGGATCACTATACGGGTTAATACCTCGGATCAAAGCGAGTAATAATCTTAGTAGGGAATAGCCCCGTATACCCTACGATATTTATATTACAATTTTAATTATTATACCTTAGGTATAAAGGCTAATAGTAACTAGAGGGGCTAACGCCACATCTAGCTTAGTTAATACCTGGGTTAAGTTACCCGACTCTAGACCTGTATTTGCCCAAGCCCTACTCCGGGATAGTCACGTGAGAATTTGCCTAGAACTAGTCGATGTCGGTAGAGGTGCTTTACTTAAGAGCTCAAATACTCACGCTAAGTACTTATAAATTACAAATCGTTAGCTCTATTACACATATTTATAGTATTATAGTATACTTCAAAATCTATTAAGTTTACTTTTAGGACTTTAGATTAATAATACAATATCCTCTTACTTAGCTTTCTATATATCTAAAGCTATATAGGATAAAATAGAATATAGATAATTAAGTCCTAAGACACGTTTCTGAAATCGTATATACTCTTCTATAAGTCTTATAGCTTCGGTTTCTTTACCGCTTCTTTTCTACGTAAATACTAAGTTATTTATACTAGTTAGTATAAAAGGATAATCGGTGCCGAGTTTCTTCTTACTCATCTCTATCACTTATACCTCTAGCTCTTTAGTAGTGTCCTACTAGCCTTAATTCGAAAACGTCGACGTTAGGTTAGTTATACTAGTTAGTGTATCTAGATAGTCAGCGCCGAGTTTCTTCTTACTCGTCTCTATTACTTGTACCTCTAGCTCTTTAGTAACGTCTTACTAGCCTTAATTCCAGTACGTCGATACTAGGTTAGCTATACTAGTTAGCGTGTCTAGATAGTTAGCGCCGAGTTTCTTCTTACTCGTCTCTATCACTTATATAAATAGCTCTTTGGTAGCGTCTCACTAGCTATTTAGGTTATACGCTAAGCCTACTATTATTATCCTATTTAGAGTATTACTATACTTATCACCGAGAATCTTCTTTCGAACTTTCATTACATAAACCGCTATATTCTTTACCTCTATACCTTTTCCTATTCTTAAGGTATACTATACTACGTTATATAATATTAAAGCCTAGTCTAGTAAAGAATCTTATTCCTTTAGCCTCTATACTACTACTAATTACGTATATAGGAAGAGTGCCTAATACCTTTCCTAATTCTCGTACTCTCCCGTTAATAGCTCTATATTAAGATTCTTAATAAACTACTATTTCTACCTCTCTATCTACCCGTGAGCTTCAAGCTATTTCCGTGTTACTAACTACACTAGTCCGTGTATTTCGAATATTGTACTATTAGTATTAATAGAGATAAACGAGTAATTTCGTAAGACTAAGATATCCTCTTTAGACCTATTACTTATAGAAGACTATGATGTATTACCTTCTTTATTATCACTATAGCTAGTATTATTATTAACATAATTACTAGCGGTGCTCTCTCTCTAGTCTTACCTCAATTTTATCTACTCGCTTCGATTTTAAAGTAGAGTATTAGGGATTCCTTACTAGTCAAAAAAGCTCATAAGCGATAGTAAATCAGCTACTAATAGTCTAATCTTACGAATATAATCGAACGATATCTACCAAGTAATAATAATTAAATTCTTCGCCTCCTTATCTCGACGGAGCTACTTACTATTATAGTCTAGAAGACTCGTTCTCTTATAATCGCTCTCCCGAAAGCTCTAAAGATACTCTCGTATAGAATATCATAGTTTCCTCTATAAAATATATATAGTTACCTAAACGATAGCGAGCAGTATGAGCTCGAGTGCTACGAGAAGCTCAGTAGTAATATCGGTGTTATTACTACTATCGTCGTCCCCTTCTAGCTTATTCTCGAAGAGCTTTAGTATATCTTCACTACTCATTAGTTCAATTATGATAATGTCGCGCTATTCAACTAGATTCAGGGCCTCATCTTCACTCCGCGTTATTATCAGAATCGATCTATATAGATACTATGATATGAGCGACGGTGAGTTCCTACTCTCTATACCGCTTATTTGCCCATCTTACCCGGTCCTTCGAGCCTCGACGAGGAAGCTAGTATCATCCATATTATCAAGTATAAGAACCTACTTCCCCTTCTTATTATCGCGTAGCTAGTCGTGCACGAGCTAGAAGATATTAGCTTATGGATTTAGTCGTCTATAGATCTTGACGTAGTTTACAATATCTCAAAAGCTCTACTTAAACCGGGTAGTATTACTTACGTAGACCTAGAATACCCATATCTCCGGTGAGTGGTCTCGAGTTTAATAGGCGTATTTAATAGCGAGTTACGATTTGCTTTATAGTGGTTAGTAATCTATATTAATAAAAGCCTTTGCGCTTACCCGACGCCGCCTAAACTAATGAGCGTGGTCCGAGATCCCAAGATAGCGTATTTCTAGTGAATCTGATCAAGTATCCCTCGCTCGATAAAGTCTGTGTCGCGACTTAAGGGTATGACGATCGACAGGTTCGGTAGGGTCTCTAGTCGATCTAGGGTAGGACGTCACTAGCGTGGGGCTAGCTTGGACCTGTGCGACTTACCAGGAGGGGCATGGTGATAGAACTGAGTATTAACGGGACCGTTGATATTATAGGCTTAGAAGCCGGAGTTAGCGGGGCTAAAAGATATCGTGGATACTATTATAGTAGAGGTTTTGCGACGAAGTGTTAGTAGTAGCTGTTTGTGTCAATGTCGTGGGCTATCCTTTAGCCATAACGACCTGTAGCTTCCTCCTAATTAGATTAACGGCGCTTCTAAGGCCTTAGCCTGAGCTCATAGTTAGGTCTTCGTTTACGCCTACTTCTATTATCAATAAACACAAATAGCGGATCCTCTTAGTATTACCGCGAGTACTTGTCGGTATCATTATACCAGCCTTATACGGTACACGACTACTACTAGGAGATCTATAGTAGCTCAACGATGCACCTAAAACTATTAAGCGTCTAACTAATAACGTCCACTCAGTTCATATAGTACTAGAATTGCTCTAAGGAGTAGAAGACGGAGATTAGTAGTCACTTAGCCAAAACGTATCGGAGTAGGCAGAGACAACGATTAGTAGTAGCACGTAAGCATATAACCTTTTCAGGGCCGATCTCTAGAAGTAGACTAGATAC
The DNA here is from genome assembly GCA_021399465.1 of Hyaloscypha sp. PMI_1271. NCBI lineage: Eukaryota > Fungi > Ascomycota > Leotiomycetes > Helotiales > Hyaloscyphaceae > Hyaloscypha > Hyaloscypha sp. PMI_1271. The sequence continues at coordinate 25,723 of JAJTUS010000333.1, read as the reverse complement.
TCGGAAGATAGAAAGCTAGTATAGCTAGACCAAGTAAATGTGGGATTCTTTAAGAAAGACTAAGTTAAAGCTATATCGGAGTAGCTTCAAAGCTATAAGCTCGCTATTAACCTCATTATCGGCGTTATAACCTTATAGGTAGCTCTAGTTTAGCCCCTATAGTATAGAGGATAGACTAACCTTCCTATAGGTATAGCTCTATCTATAATAGCTATATCACAGAGGAGATAAAGAATATAATAGCTACAAAGTAGGACGAGGTCAAAGGTGCTATTACTACGGCGGATAAGCAGCTAATAGTATTAGAGAATAAAGTAAAAGAGATAAACCTCAGCGACGATAATAAGGAAGTAGCTACACCGGCAGAAGGTAAAACTAAGGCATTATAATAACTTAAAGAAGAACTCAAAGGGGTAAAAGCGTCTCAGAAGCTACTAAGTAAACTACTATCAAAGTCGCAGGAAGATGCTATTACGAAAGCCGCGGGGGATCAGAGCGGTTCGACCACAGTGATATTCTATACTCAGAACTCGGGCTTTCAAGCTAGGATTATTAACGGCGGAGTTAGTAGAACAAGTTTTGGAGGAAAGTGAGCATATGATATCATTATTATAGCCGATTAATACTTTTCTTAATTGAAATAGTAACATCTTTTGAACTTCAACAAGGTTAAAGATTCTCAAGAGACTAATGCAAGGCTTGGTTGCCAGATGCGCACGGACTACTACGTCGTGCAAGTTATCCTTTCGACAATAGCACGTCAGTGAAGATATTTATACTCACAGTAATCACTCCCTAAAATAGCACCGAATCTCGCAGATTCGTAGCATGTGCAGATTTGCGATATGACCTTGAGTAACTATCCTCTTACTAAAATAGCTAACGTCATAGGTTGCAGTGAGCGTTCTGTGTTTACGATACAGTCAAACCTTCGTCATTTTGGCTCTACTATACAAAACTCACGTGAGGTGTGGCGTTATTCTAGAAGTTTCCATGAGCAGCCACGTACGTGTCTACTTCTACACGAAGCCACTTAGTCGTGCCAATCCCTATCCCCATCTCCATATAAGGTATAGAGGTAATACTTCATGAGCGACCGCGCTAGTAAAGCCCTAGTAGAGGCTTCCCTACTAGGAGAGCCTCGAATATACGATACTAGATCAAAACGTAGTAGAGTCCCTCTAACTACCCTTTATTATCGCGATTATAGGCGGCCCTCGAGGGAAGCGAAGGCCTAAGGCTAATAGTATCTCACTCCGTCGGAGGAGAAAGCCCTCGAAAAGTATTTGAAACTTATAACTAACCTTAGGAATCCTATACGAATCAAGTGCCTACCTGCCCTCGCCTTTAGTATTACCCGGTAGTGTTCGACGAATAAAGCGACTAAGCCTCTAAGTAAGAACTAGCCTCAGGGCTTCTAGAAGTGTCATCTAGTACTTAGATCACGACGAGTAAGGGCAATAGCCTAGGAATACTACGAGAATAATATCTATAATAAGATAATATATTAGTTTAAGGTAATTAGAGAGGTATTATAAGTTCTAGCTATCTTCCCAGAGAATATCTATAATATAGACGAGACTAGAGTCATACTATATATACTTAGCTCTATTAAGGTCCTAATAAGTAAGGACGACCCGCGAGACTATCTGTTCTACTATAGCTAGCTTAGGGTTTCTGTAATAAAATATACCACGAATTCGTAGCGAATTAGAGGTCTTAAATCAAAGAATCTAGTGATATGATTTACTAATTCAGCTCGCTTAGATACGCACGGGCTAACCCTAAGCTAGCCGTAGCGGAATAGATAGAGGCGCGGGTATTAAGCGCACGATAATTACCGCTATTAAATGTATTAGTATAAATAGTAGGTCTTTATTACTAATAATTATCTAGCTAGCTATAACTTATTAAAGTAACTAGACTATATTCCCTACCCCTAGATAGTACTATACGTGCTCCGAATCTAGATATACTAACTCTAAGATTAGCTTAGAGTAGCTTAAGCGCATATTTAATCCCTAAACGAGAGAATAAGCTAACTAGAAACCCCGGGTACTAATTTGTGACGGTTTCGGGACATATAAGACCCTCGAAGCCCTAGAGTTTTGTTTCGAAAATAATATCCTCTTATATCGCCTCCCCTCTCACACCTCCTATAAGCTCTAGCCCTATGACATCGGAGTATTTGCCCCCTTAAAGGTAGCCTACCGCGATAAGGCTAAGAGGCTATTCTAAGGAGGTATAAATATAGTCGGCAAGTAACATTTCACCTCTCTATATAGCCCTATAAAGGAGAAGGCGTTTACGAAGAGAAATATCATAGCTATATAGGCGACCTATAGTTTATTTCCGCTTAACCTAGACCGAGTCCTTAGAATACACCGAAGCCCCCCGCTTAATTAACTATTCCGAGGGCCGATGAGATAGAGGTAAGTTCTTATTATTAAGACGAAGTACTATAAACGCCTATAATACTAGTATTAGTAGAGGGTCTTACGTCACTATATAATCTAATTAAATAGGATACTTATACGCTTAATAGGACGAGTATATAGTACCTAGAGAGGTATATATAGAAGCTTATTAATACCGCCCAGATATCCTTCGCCGAACGTGCCCTCCTCTATAATTAAAAACAGATATTAACTAGAATAAACAACGAAGCTAAGGTTCGCCGATTAACCTAGTCACTCGTACTCGGGAAGGCGAAGGTGATGAGCTTTGAAGACATCGAGGTAGCACGAGTAGCGCGTGCTGCGAAGGAGGTCATCAAGGGTAAGGGGAAACGTGGTCGGAAGCGTAAGAGTACTATAATAGAGGCAGATGAGCCAGAGCCAGACTCAGAGGCAGACTCAGAGCCAGAAGTGGCGCGTGCTGTGGAAGAGGTCATAAACGGCAGGGGAAAACGTAGTCGGAAGCTCAAGAGTGCTGCGCCAGAGGCAGAGCCAGAAGTGGCGCGGATGACCGATGTGCTAGTACCATGGAGGGCACCAGTTGCGCGGATGATCTAAGTGCGAGTTGTGGAGAATCAGATTGTTGCAAGGGGAACAGGAAGTCATTGCTCTTTTCTTTTAGGTCGAATGAGTCTCTTCGGGGCAGGCTCGCCGCGGGCCTCGCAATTTATTCCTGTACAGTAGAGTTAGACTTCATCATATTCTCGGCGCAATGGAAAGGAAGTTACAATAGATCACCTCGCATCCAGGCATTCCCGCGTCAAAATTGGCTGATTTCCCTTCTTCCTATTGTGCCTCTATGCTTAGGTCCTCCTGAGCCCTAATCTCACCCGACTAATAGGATCCTCGAAAGTGGTTGCGTTATACTCAATGGTTATACTCTCAATAGTTGCTCTCACAGCCTTAAGGAGATCCACGGAAAATTCGGGAACTCTTGAAGCTTCTCTCTCAAATTTGTAATTATGCCGTCTGAGACATCCTTCAACAGTTGCCGTAGCTAATATCGCACGCACTGGATACCCTTTAGGCAGAGAGACTACTAAAGTAATGTGCTGGGACGTGAGGCAATAAGTGTTTGTGTCTAGCGCTCTCCAATTATCCGACATCGAGCCCTCTAGAGCTGGATTTGCTAGAATCGTAGCTTTGATATGCTCAGCTATGAGGGATTCCATGCTAGTGATACGACACATATCTGCTAGTCTAGCAAATTCGATAGCCGTGGTAATAGACTCCTCCGGCGTGCACTCTCCGAAAACGACTCGGCTAAGGCACACCCACTGTACTATATAAGCATTTGGAAACTTCGAGGCGTGACCACGCCATTTATCTCTTCCAAAGTTGTTGCCTGCTCTCCCCCTTCCCTAAAGGGTCCTTTAAATATAGCTGCGAAATATAGGGACTACTTGCAGAGGAGGGCTTTCGGGAGCTTATATTCGTGGCTTGCAGATTCGATACGGATTGTGACTTGAGGACCGGAATAGAGTAAGAGAAGCCTATAGTATTAGCTGGGAACAGGTAATAGATATTTGACATCACTAACGACGTTGCAAAGTCTTCAAAAGCCGCATCAAGCAGTCTCTCCTGGGTATTTGTGCTCGCCATATCAAGGTGCAGGGCTGTCGTCGGAGGCGACCAAAAGGGCACAGGGATGCTTGCGCACAGGTTCAGCTGTGCTCGCGAGCAGCTTGTGAGAGCATCTGCGGCTCTGCTGCATCCCGTCATCAACCTCGTTCTTTTCCTTTCTGCTATCATCAGACCTGCGACCTCATCAACCGGCTGCCATAAACAAGATGGTACTGCTAAGAGATGTCCAGGGCAGGGTTTACAACTTCAAGAGCAGGTCAGAATGCTTGGGTTTGGGCATGCTTCCTCTCGGTGTCACAGACGTCGTGCGTAGCCACATGGTCCTCGTCCTAGAGATTGTGCCAGGAAAGTTGGATTATGTGAAAGTCATGACAGTGAGTACTTAAAAGTTTAAATAGTTATCTGCTAACTCCTCTAGATTACCTCGATGCGGAAGGATCAGGGCGACTATGTCCCTATCTCGCCCACACCGAAGAAGGGCTTTGCAATCCAACTTCGACTTCGAGACTACCCCGGATAGTATCACGGAGATGCTGGTCTGTTCTTTACTACACTGCGAAAGAATTCATACTTAAAGATTGACTCGTCCTACGAGGTACCCATACAATCGTTGGTTGAGGCTAAAGATTATTCGGGCAACCCTTTCATGATTTGTTCTAAACGCCGAGGAGGTCTGGGAGAGCTTCGAGACTATGTTCGACGTCGTGATCTGATTCGCAGGCAAGGGGAGCTATGTCGCACAGCAGAGGAGCAGAGTGAAGAGGAGGACGGCGTTTAACACGACTTGTTCTTATGAAAACCTTCAAATCCGCTCACCCGAGCTACCAGCTGGAAAGTCGGTAGTTCGGTACCATATCGCAGGACGATTGCGGATATGTGTCTGTTCAACGATCAGATAGCGCCCAGCTTCGTTTGATGAAGCTGCCGACGTAGGGCTATATAATACTAGATCAATCCGGTATGATTTGGCCGGATGGGAGGTTACCAAAGTCATACGCTGGAGTGGCGTGGAGTCAAGTGGAGTCGAGTGGGCAAAATGCATCATTTATAAGCCTCCAAAATCAAGACTTGAATTGGCTATGAGATGCCGCGTGCAAACTCTAATCCTACCAGAGGTCTCGCTCACGATCCCATTCTAATCCAGCTCTCGTGTCCCATGTACAAGTAATCCGCGTACGCCTTCATCTCCGCCACTTTGCTCTCGGCCATGTACTGGATCTCAATTGCACGCATGTTCGTCACCAGCTCCTCGATCGTAGATGCGCACCTGATCTCGGGGAATGTCGTCCCCGAGAAGAAGCTCGTGTATCCACTCTCGTCCACGTAGTAACCCGACCTCCTGTTGATATTCCAGTTCTGAAGGATGTCCGCAAGCCCATTTGCAACCTCGGTCGGCAGCTTGTCCTTGGTCACAGACTCATCAGCATCGACCAGAAGGGACACCCCGTTCATGTCCACCTTGTCAGTCTCGGTCACCATCGTGGACCCTATGTCGACCACTTTCGAGCTGCTGACGGCCGTTGCCACGAAGATCGTGACCTCTATCATAATTATCTTCACCCTGGCTGCGGTATACATCTTCATGTCCAGGTCCTTGAGTCTCGTCTCAGTCCCCGACATCATCGGGTCCTCATCCGTGTTGGTGTAGGTGTGGTTTTGGAGCTGGCGATGGGATCTGTGCCTCTGGTGCACCAGGTGCTGGTGGTGGGCACGATCCGCTTAGTAATAACGCACCACGTGACAGATAACAGCAGTCGAACGGTCGATAATGAACTAAGCCATTTATAGTAATACTTTTCATGCCTAAGGCTTCGTAAAGGAAATTACAGCGTAAATGCCTTCGTACTTCTTAGCTTGCTAAGAGAAGAAGGTTACTAAAAAAAGCTTACCGAACACTCTTCCGGGCAAAAATTTCGCGCTAGTCCGAATGAAGCTACCCAAAATTTTACAGAACGTGAGTATATCTCATACCTGCATCTGGCTCTCGTGATCTTACTAGCTTTGCCTTCGTACTCTTAACTTGTTAAGGGAAGAAGGAGCTAAAAAAAGCTGACTGAGCACACCTCGAGGACAAAAATTTGGCGCTAGAGCGAATACGGCTACGTAAAACTTTACCGAATGGGGTTATATCTCATACCTTGCATGATCTTGCTATTCTTGATTCGTCCTCTGGTATGAAAATGACGTCTCCTCCCCCTCCACTACTTACGCCTCTTATGTCTCAAGCATCTAAGAGGCGTCCCTACGCAGCGAAAATCCCTGCGGACCGAATCCTAACCCTTGTCACATCAATAAAAACAAATATCTCAACACGGAAGAATTTTTCTGTACTTCCTGATGCATTAATCAAATCTGCTGCTTCGATGATCTCATATATGCAAAGTAGCTTCATTTTACCTTCAAATGGGTCAATTGGTCGGAGTCCGGATATATTCTATGTCTAGCTAGTTTCCTACTACTTCTCTATGATGCTGCAATATATCTCAACAACATCTTTATAACAGTAAAGTGACAAGTTACGTATAACAGTTATGCTAATTGATATATAAATTGTCGTTGACTTATTTTTTTCAAAGGGAGGCTATGCTGTGAAGAGTTTACTACTATGGGCCAGTTATCACGCTGATTTCGGCTTTCAATATTTTGAGACAAAGTCAGCCATAGTTCATTTCTTCTTGATCATCTAGTCAGACATAGACGGTGTTATTATAGATGACTCAACAATGAATTGAGCAACTTTGAGTGACTATGCTCCTCGAACTAAATTGAGATGCCCGAATCACACTTTCGAGTCGTTTGTGGCTTTCCGGTCCCCAAGAAGTTTCACGACCCAGAAGACTGCCACAGTGAGAAATACGACTGCCACAAGTGCCACAAAACAGACCCAGATATTCAAGCCAGATCCATTGATTTGTTGAATATTCATCCCAAAGACACCGGTGACAAAAGAAAGAGGAACATAGATGAATGCCAATATAGTAAGCCGACTTGCTCTTTGCGACTGATCCATGCTCAGACGAGTATCTTGAACGTTGATGGAGCTCATGAAGAGTGTGAACGTTTCCATCAAGAAAGCTTCAAGCTTACTCGTGTCCTCTATAAGGCGTTTGAAATGTTCGCTAACCCCAGGAGTAATCCGCGAGTAGTACGCCCCACCAGACCAATACGTCTCAAAGTATTTCTCTACTTCACTGGGAACATGCATGGCCGCTCTCACTAACTCGCGTTTGAGTCGGGCTAGGTCTTCTCGTCTGTCGTGCAACACGTTATTGGTCTCCAGTCTTGGATTCCGTATCTCTTGAAAGCTAATGTATTTGATCTCTTTGTCAAGGTATCTTAGCTTTTCTTCCCACAGGCAGCTTGCTAAGAGATATATAAAGGCAGGGCCAGGTATCACATTGTGGCTCTCATCGATTCTTTTTGATCGAAGGTCGAAAAGTAACTTGTGGTGCCAAGAATGTTGGCAAAAGGTCTTTAACACTTCATAAACACTGTAGTTATTCTGAGAGTCGGAAAGTGATCGCTGCAGTTCCACCCCTCCTGTGTTGATCGCATACGGGAACCGCAAGGTCGGCAAGTCGCTGGAGCTTGGGTCAAGAAAACTCCGTGGAAATTCCAATGGAGCATCAACAAGAAACAAATCTAGCTTGCAATAAGCCGTTGAAGTGCAACATGAAAGAAGCGCAGAAGGAGAGGATGGAATATATTGTTTGTCATTGACAAAATAGTTACGATATGAAGTTTGGCACAAAGTGGACTTACACATGCTAATGTTCGGACGGCAATATGAAATTCGAGTGTTTGACTGTACTGGCCACTTCCCTTCTTTGAAGTAAAGGCGGCGGACGTGGTTCGGTGGCGGAACCTTCATTAGCCAATCTACTGCTGAAGGTAGAAGCTGAGGATATTGGAATATGCCCTCCAGGTACTCAATTGGACCCCCGAGAAAGGACGGCCTCGAGGCCTCGGATGACGGGCCAGAATCGCGATTTAATGCATCGCTATTCCAATTAAAGTTCAAGCTTGGATGCCATAGGTCATCTTGGTCGCGATTTTCGGCATGTGTTGCAAAAAAATACGGATCGATATCCCATGCTGCACCAAGGCTCGCAATCCACTCCGCTGAGATGTTTTCGATGACGCAAATACTCGTGGAACGACTTTCTGCCAGCTTTGCTGCTTGTTCAATGAGACCAGCTGGGCTGTCGATTGGGTATTGACGAGATTTGTCGTCTGTGTAGAACACTCTGGTAGTGCCAGGTCTTGTGGTCTCTAGCGACCAGGCACCTACTCCGAGGCTCTGAAGCCTAGAAAGGTACGATTTAGGGGTATCTGTGGCACTGGAGACGGCAATCTTGGTGTGTTGAAATGTAGTATTCATCGCGTAGGTGCTGGTAATGATAGACACGAGCTAACTTAGATCACGTACGTAGCTGTTTATGTAGATATAAGAGGTGTGGATGGGGGCCAGGATGCTTTTACGTGGTGGTTTCAGCTGTGGCTGCGCTGCCTGTGAGATGGTGGAGGCTGGAGTCTTGGGTGTGCGCCACAGTTCGGTCTCTGGGACTGAGCACCTGCAGGTCAAGTCATGACAAATCGCCTAAGATTACAGTGGAACCCGAAGCCGGCTTCTTCCCAAATACTCTCTCATTGAAAGTCGGCCCCACTTTTTAGGCTAATCCTTGTATGAGACTTTGCCGATTTAAGTAAGGTGTAGTGCAAGGGTAATGTTCTGATGCAACATTGTCATTGCCGGCTACACCACTATTGCTTCTTGCGTGCAGAACCATCCTATAGATCAATTTTGTCAACTCTAGAAGACTATAGCCAATCGAACTCCTCTCTATAGCGCTGCTCGCGCAGGCTCACGAGATACTAATAACTAGCTCCTCTATAAAGGTGTAGATGTTAAGGCGACGGATAAGGACGGCCGAACTCCTCTCTATGACGCTACTTGCATAGGCTCAGAAGATATTATTTGCCGGCTTCTTATCGAAGGTATAGATATTAAGGCGACAGATAAGGATAGCCGAACTCCTCTCTACGACGCTACTAGCGTAGGCTCACGAGATACTATTCGCCGGCTTCTCATCAAAGGTATAGATATTAAGGTAATAGATAAGGATAGCCGAACTCCTCTCTATAACACTACTTATATAGGCTCACGAGATACTATTCACTAGCTACTCATTAAAGGTATAGATATTAAGGTAATAGATAAGGATAGCTGAACTCCTCTCTATAATACTACTCATATAGGCTCATAGGATATTATTAACTAGCTACTCGTTAATAAAGTAGATATTAAGGCGATAGATAAAGATAGCCGAACTCCTCTCTACGACGCTACTCGTATAGGCTCATAGGATATTATTAACTAACTACTCCTCTACAAAGATATAGATATTAAGGTAATAGATAAGGATAACCGAACTCCTCTCTACGATACTACTCGTATAGGCTCACGAGATACTATTAACTAGCTTCTTATTAAAGGTATAGATATTAAGGCGATAGATAAGGACAACTGAACTCCTCTCTATAACGCTACTTATATAAGCTCACGGGATACTATTAACTAGCTACTCATGAAAGGTATAGATATTAAGGCGACGGATAAGAACAGCCGAACTCCTCTCTATAACGCTACTCGCGTAGGCTTAGAAGATATTATTCGCCGGCTTCTTATTAAAGGTACAGATATTAAGGCAGTAGATAAAGACGGTCGAACTACTCTCTACGAGGCTATCTCTACGAACCTAGCCAGCCTTATTTGTCTGCTTATCTACCTAGGTACGGAGACGTGTAATCTTGATAAATATAGACTTTTGGCCCTCTGGTAATCCTTTAGTACTCTCTATCTACCCAAGTCCAAGGTTAGATTATTGCTTATACTTCCCGATTCTATAGTCTAGTATTCGAGTCTTTATTAGGATAAGCTAAGAACCTATAAAGAATACAAGGGCAATATAGGCGATATATTAATGATATTAAGGACGAAACCACAAGGACATAGTTATATCGCTAGGTCGGTGTCTAAATATCTTACCGAAATTTATCCTAATTACGGCTTATACTTACTAGAATAGATTACGTGTATTTATACCGCTTACGTTTATACACGTAGCTAGAAGACGTCCGAATCGAGGCTTTGTCTACAAAGCAGCTATTTGCGGGTACCTCTACACCGTAAGCTAAAGAAATCCGTTAATATACTCCTAAGCTTATCCCTATCTTTCTAGGATAGTGTGATTATAACTAGCCTTTTAGAAGCTCGAAAGCTCACATTACTCGTCTCTATAGAATCTGAGGCTTCTATATCGGAAGTCAAATCTGCCTTAACCTAGATACTTACTATCCTCTAGCTACGACCGAAGAATATTAAAAGCTTATTCTACCTTCCTTTAAACCAGAATTTTCTAGAAAGGGATATACCTGAGCCTATAGAATTTAAACCGGGAAAACTTAATCAATATTACTAGATAGAACTATTTAGCTACGGTATTATCGTGGGAATTCTACCGGCTACTAAAGTAGCTATTAATATTACTACTAAAGGTCTAGAGATAGAACTAGATCTCCTTATTAAACTTATAGCCATGGATTAATAGACTATAATAAAGGGTAGTATCACGATGATATATGGTTTTGACACTACTATTATTCCGCTAGCGCCTACTAAAGCTAGATAATAGCATTTCATAATAATTAAAGGAAGACAAATTACGCCGAGGCGTGCTAAGAATAAATTAACCGAGCGTAAGCTCGATACCTTACTATTAGTAAGTTAGTATCTCCCTAGAAAAGTCTACATTAGTTAGTATCCTAATCCTATCATCGGAATTTGCTCCGAAGTATTAAAGACGTTTACTAGCGAAGTTATTAAGCCTTCCGGTGTTCCGGCTATAGAAAAGCTAGAAGAGTAACCTAAGCGGAGCTCGGGTAAAGATTTCTTATTCTCCCTATAACTCGGTTTTCTTAGATCGTCTCTTGGCCTCTCTACCGGAGTTAAAAGAGAAAAGAAGTACAGAAGAGTTATTATAATTACTATATATACAAGAGAAAAGAATTTTGAGGGGATTCTTACGTCAGTAATAGGGACGCTATCTATCTTATAGGATAGTAGAAATCAAAGAGTATCGCTTTTACTAGTAATCTCGGTTTTAGCTTTTACTTCACTTCGTTATATCAAGTAGGAAAAGTATAGCTTTTAGAAAGAGCAAAATAGAAAACTTAAGAAAGCCGGTATCTACTATTCTATTAATATGAAGAACACTAGGGGTAAGGCTCAAACTATCCTCAGACGAAATAGCTCCTTACTAGTTAATATAGCTAAGGGCGAACCCGTCAGTAGACTACTAACATTCGAAGACATTATGAGAGATATTTGGGAGCGAATATACGATAGTGAGGATCTATGTATTAGCGAGCTAAGTAGGCTCGATCTCGAAGATAACGAAGGTATCTTCGGATATGACCTGAGCGAAGCGATACACCAGAGAAGAGTCTAACTCCGAAAGCTATAGTACCTTCTAGTAATAAGAAGTTAGATACCTCTTTACTAAGGCCACAGGTTATAGGTCATATTCTCGCAATACGTTAGCGAGGTACTAAGCTATGAATGTGACACTACGGATAGCTTAGTAGCCGGTTAGTAGCCGGCTAAAGGTACCTTAACCTGTCTACTTAATGATTTGAGATCATTTTATGGCCCAAAATAGAGTATGCTTGCCCTGGACTCCTGCTCGAATAGATTACTAATTGGGGAGAAATTTGAATGGATCCCACGAGGGTATGTGCTCGGAGAGGGTCAAAGCTCCTGCAGTCGTCGAATGTTTCAGTCAATCACTGAGAAACAAAACAAAAAGTTGAAGAAAAACACTTCTCCTAATACTACTCCGCAAGGGAGGCCTATGGGCGCAAGCACATTTCACTTGCCGGGGGACCAACGTTTAATTCGCTTTGGGTAAGCGATATGGCCATATTTCGGACTTTTCAAGTAGATATTCACCCAAAGCGTCAAGCATGGAGGTGTGATTAATCGAGCCCGCCCGACGCTGTTTGAAGGGGCTTTGGTGGTGCCGAGTGAAACGGAGGTTCGAGCGTGGTCTTTTGATAGATCAATACCACAACCGGCATCGTCCGCCATTCGAGCGTTGGTGAACAACTTACTAAGAGCCATATCACGGATCATTTCGTGCAGGCCTCCATCCGGCTGGTGCATAGTAGGGTTCTTGGGAGCTGGTGATGGAGCTCCCCGGCCCAGGATCTTGGCATCCAGCAACCCGTGACAAGACTTAGAAAAGCTTCTGTCAGGTGACTGCGGTCTGTGAACTCTGTTAAATTGGCTCATTCCCCTTGAGCACAGCATTAAGTCTTCTAAATCTTTCAGAACATATACAATTAACTCTTCTTCCAATTCTATGCTTAAAACCGTATGTGCGATAACTTCGAGGCATATTCCGAATTCGAAAATCTCAATCAAATTCCTGGTGTAATTATGAATATAGCTAAATGGATTATTCATCCGCCTAGCACAATCATAAACCCACTTTGTTATTCACGATACATAGAGCTAGGTAGTTACGGAGTTATTCGAATTTCAAGTTCCAAGTGCTATTCATCACGTAACAACACTTTTGGGAACTGATTAGACACCGGAAATAACCCTTGTATTACGCTTTACCGAAAATGGTAAAGCTGCATGCAAGGATTGGCTCAAAAAGTGGGGCCGACTTTTTCTGAGAGAGTGTTTGGGAAGAAGCCACTTTCGATGGTTATAGTACTGCAACGGACAAAACATTTCATCCTGAGTAATATAGTAAGCCAAAAACCTCGCTGCGGCTCTATCAGCATTGTTTTGTAGTTCTTTTCAAAGGATTAAGTTTACCGAGTGGTAGCTATAGTAAGATTTTAGTAGTTCGAAGGCTTCGTGCGAGCCGTAGGCTAGCACTCTCGTATATACGGCGTGCGGGGCTGTCGTACGCTAACCAAAAGTCGTTAGTCGCCTCCACCCGAGGTACAGATCCGCGTGGCGATCATGCAGAATTTGCGCGCCACAGTAGCCATAAGGCTAATGACGATATCCTATATAGGTGTGAGGCCTTATAGCTCGGATAAGACCCCTTTATAAGATTAGGGATAGTAAGGGCTCGGTGGTAGAGCTGTGGTAGAGGAAGTCTATTATGCTATAAAAGGATACCCTTTACAGATCAGGTGTAAAGGCGATGATGCGAATATGATTTTCTAGTAAGAAGGGTTTAGGGTGTCCGGGAGTGTCCACGGAATATAACTTATAAGAAAATATAGGGGATATTAAGGTGTGCACAGATTTTAAGATGCTTGAAGTCAAAGTACCTATCATTTTTTCCGGCACGTAGGGTTTTCCGCCACGCAGGGATGGACGTTATTTGGGAATTTTGAAATTTGTCTAATTTTTCGGCACACCGGGTTTTTCGCTACGCAGGGACGGACGTTACTCTACAAGACTTATCAAACCATGACTTCCTCTATGAAATCTCCTTTACTCAAAGCAGACTTATTTAATTTAAATCCCATATAACTTATCTTTTTAAGAAAAAGGAAAGTTTCACGGACTTGGCTTTCTCACGCGAACTAAGCAAAATACTAGGACTTGCACACAAATTTTGAAAATCGTCTATTGTGTGATTAAAAATTGCAAATAGTTAGGTCAAATAGATCGGTCATAAACTTACAGAAATGATCCAGTTACCTGAGGAATAGTGGCAGGCGTGGCTTCTGGAACGAAGATACAAAGGTGTAGTGGCAAAGCTAGTAGCTTATTAGAAGAGATATGGGCAGCAGAACTAGCTACTCGTTTGAAGAGGTTAGTAGCAAAAATATCTACTTGTTCGAGGGATGCAAAAGTGTGGCAGCAGAATTGGCTCCTTGTTGAAGGATGCAAAAGTATGACTATAAAACCGGCTGCTCGTTGAAGGAGGCGTAGCAGGACCCTTGCCTCAACCCGATTACTCCGCTAGGTATAAAGAAACCATATTTACAAAGGATCAATTTCGGAAGCTAGAACCTTTTATTAGAGGGTGGAAAGGTACACCTTTCATAGCTATAGCCTAGATGTACTTTCCGTATCTTACGATAGAAGTGAAATGTGGGAACGAAGAGCTTAATATCGCAGGTCGACAAAATGCTCATAGCTCCGGTATTACTATTAGACAAGTAGTTGATCTATACCGTAAGGTATCCCGATAGTACGAACTTAATTAGGAGGTCGTCTCATTTTCTGTTTCGTATAACTAAGAGGCTATTAGGATCTACGGCTACTACCCTATTATCGACGGAGACTAGACCCCTGTCTACTATTTCCCCCTTAAAAAGTTTGATATCACGAACGAGGAAGGTAAAGATAAGTGGACGACTTTTATATTCACGGCGAATATTTACGATATCTTTAGTCCGAAATACCTTAAGAGACTCTATTTAGCTATTAATTAATTACCTGATCCTCTATCTAATTAATATTAGTCATAGTAACTAGACCTCGAAGTTTTGTCTTAGCTAGACGAGGAAGAAAGCTAATTAGATATAGTCGACTCCTAAGACATTTTATAATTAGTATCTTTATCTCAGATATCCTAGCTATTATTTAAAAAGCTAAGAAATAAGCAGCTATAAATAAGATAAGAAATACTTGATTATAGTAGACTTTATAGGCCTAGACAATTTGTAGACTAGTATATTATAATTCATAGTAATTGATCACGAGTTATTTTCTATATCCTTATATAGATATGTATTCATTATAGTCGTGATAGATCACTAGTAGATACTAGCTCTATAAATAGACTCACCTTATACCAAAAGAGGGTATAAGTTAAGTATAGTATAGCCGCTTTCACTAGGACAACTTCCTATATGAACTAAGTACTACTATAGCCGTACCTCTAGGATACCTTCCCTTTTAGGCAGATTATCGTTATACTTAGGAGAGTCGAGCTAAGCGCCGGTATCATCTAGTGCTTTAATCTGCCTTAAGCTTACCTCTTACGGACTAACTACCCGGCTCAGAGGGATTAACTAGGCTAGTAGGATGCTCTAGGGGTATATTAGTAACCGGCGTTTACCGCGGGGTATAGTCGGGTGATTAAGAGGGTCCGTCTCTATAAGAGCTAAAAGTTTTATATAGACTAAGATAAGGTAGAACTACCTTAGTAGTAAAGTTACGTTAATCGAGCGGGCTTGGAATAGCTAGCGCCTAATGACTATAGTTAGGTTCATATAGTAGCGAGATTATATCGAGGAAAGGGATTATACTAAGGCTTAGCTTAACCCCTCACTTGATATAAGAGGGGGAAGTTGAGTATAGGTAGAGCCCTACCGTTTAAGTATCCTAACCCTTTACATAAATGAGATTAGTTACAGAAATCATACTAGTAACCTCATACTCCCTTTGTCAGTGAACTATGCCGCTACTATGATTCTGCCTTACTCTCCTAGTACTACTAGCCCTTAGTATAACTCCTTCTAGACATAGTATTACCGTTATATAAATCTCTACCTTCGTTTGACCTATACTAAGCTAATCCTGACCTATTTGTCACTAAACTATACTACTAGTAGTTTTATATGAATCTCCTAGTACTACTAGCCCTTAGTATAGGATATAGTATTAATACTATATGAATCTCTGCCTCTACCTAACGTTAGGATTTACATGAATCTCCTAGTACTACTAGACACTAGTGCGACTACTCCCTGATACGGTACTACTACTACGTAATATCACTATTACTAGGCTTAGCTACTAGCGATCTCTACTTTCTTAGTCCTACTAATACGATTATCCCTTATATAGTATATATAATCCCTCTCCTAAGCTTTAGTATAACCCTTTAGTATGGCAATCTCGTAGCTATATAAATCTCATAATAGCTAACTAGTAAACTAGTTATCCTTATTCTAATTATCTATTAAGATAGAACTAGTATAAGCCCCTTCCCGAAGTAATATCATATGTATATAAATAGTACAGGAATTAAACTCGCTATTAGAGTAGTTATCGGAGTACCTTAGCTCTTTGCCCTCCTCTTAAGTAGAATAAAAACTAGGAGAAAAAGAAAGAGAAAGGAGATATATGAGGAAAGTATAGTATTAAAATATATAAAAGCAAAGAGGAGAAAATTAAATACTACCGAAATTTGTATTATATAAAATCGCTCCTATAGATATTAATAAGACATTATAGAATAATAAGGCTATATATTTATCACGTATATATAAGCGAATATAGATCTAAAAATGACTCGGGGGAATCTCGGTTATAAGGGAGCTAAAATAGGATCTATACCTTAGAGATAAAATGAGGAAAGTATAACCGAGTATTAAGAGAGCCGGAATAAGTCCCTATATGAGCTAAAATAGCCCCTTAGCCTATACTCAGGCTAACTCTACCGTGTGCTCAGGTTACTTAGGCTAAGCTTAGGACGTACTCAGGTATACTTAGGAATGTTAACCCTCGGCTCAGGTTAAGGTAGTAGCTACTTATATCTAAATACTAAAATAGAATTAGCGAAAAAAAAAGTTTGAGTATAACTTTAGTAGTAGTTTAGTAGTAAAACATTAATATAAGGTTAAATATAGCATATAGTTTAATATATAATCGTGTTTATTTACTTACTATTATACTACTTAACTTTAATTCATCTTTACGATAATATGATTCATGAAATAAAAGGATATTATAAGCTATTCTAATTACTAAGTCAACTATCTTTTATTCGGCGAAGTACCTCGATATATTAAAATCCTAACTATTATTATTACCTTAACTTTTATTCGCTAAGCGGATACGTGGAATTAATCTTAATAAAGGCATAGCTTTACTTAAGAAAACGTACTATGACTAATTAGGACTTGCCTAAGGTTATACTATGAGACTCACCTAAATATACTACTCTAGTGAGTCTAATAAAGGGAGTAAGGAGAACTCGAAAGCTTCCTTAAACTATCCCTCGTCGCTTAATAAATTATACGATATAAGGACTTCTAGTATTTATATTAGAAATACCGAGTTATACTAATAGTCTATAATATATTCCTCTAGTAGACTTTAATAGTAGTTATTAGGAACTAGAGGGTTAGCCCGAATAGACGATAGTAAGTTAGTTATACTAAGTTTAATATCCCCTTTTAATAATAACCTCACATTATTAATATAGAGCCCATAAGCTAGTATAATATCTAATAAGTAAGTTATTACTTTAATTACCTATATAGTTTTAGCCTTATATAATATAAGGCGACTTAAAGAGTTTCACTTCTTTAATAATTATTATAATCTCTTACTCTTCTAGAGCTAACCTTTTAAACTCTAGGTCAAGTATTAAAACGTCTATATACTCGCTAATAACCTATAGTTTATTATTATAGTAATATATATTAAGGATATTAGTAATATTTAGATATTGAATTTAAGTAAATACCTTAAGTATTTATAGAAGTATTAGCGAGAATAACTCGCGGATAATAATAAGGTAGAAGCGACTCTTCTAATAATACACAAGTATACCCTAGTTTGAATGAATTTTATAGATAAATATATAATCTTCCTTTAGATCCTTGAACTCAATCCTTAGTAAATATCTAAGTTTCTATTACCTAGAAATTACTATAAGTACTAACTTAGGGTCTAGTAGACTACTAAAGTAAAAGGATTTTACCCTTCTTACTAATAAAGTATTCTAGGGGCCTATATTGACCTAACGAGTTATTAGAAGATAGTTAGTAAATTAGCTAAGAGAAATCAACTTCTAAAATTTAATCTATTAGTCCTAGACTATAAGCGTCTCCTCTAAGAAGCTTAGTTTTTAGTTACTAAGATAATATAGAGCTAGATTAAGCTTCTAGTTAACTAGCCTCTTATATAAATCTATAATAAATAAGATCTAGGTTCCGTACCTAAGAGATTATTTATAATAGACCTAATACTTAACACGATTCCTGAGAGTAAGAAGGTATTTATAATAGACTAGAGATCTCACCCGATTCCGTTACCTAACCCTCGCCCGACTTTAAGTATCTATAGTAATAATATATCTATAATAACTAGTCTAGTTTATAAAGTCTTAGAGGAGATAAGGGTATAAGAATACTATACGATTATATATTATATAAGAGAGAATTAGGCGCTCGAGGATAAGATTATACTTTACTAGATAATATAAACTAGGATAATTATACTAGTAAACGAAGTTATATAAGCTATCATGATTATCGAAGAGAGTCTCATTATAGTTAATATAAGTATAGTAAGTATAGAGAAAGACTAGTTAGTATTCTAGGGTATCTATAAAGAGTCTCTAGGTCTATACTTACCCTAGCTCTAAATATCGCTTATTATAAATTCACTAAACATATTATAATCTATATAGTTTAGGTCTATATATGAATCCAGAGCTTACGAAGGTAGTTAGGCGTATAAGGGTTATAGGGTAAACATAGCGGTATTTAGTACTTAGTTATATTAGTTCTAAGGGTAAGAGGAGGCTATCTATTATTAAGATATATATTAGCTAAAGAGTAGAGGGTTAGAGGGCTACTATTAGGACAAGTATTAACTAAAGAGTAAAGAGTTAGAGGAGGGTTATAGCTAGGATAAAGAGCTATTTAATAGTTATAACGCTTCTTTGAGAATTCTTCTACCAAAAATCTTAAACTAGTCTATTCTTTCTATATTTCTAATAAGTATCCTAGATCAAATCATTAATAGAGGTTCTTTTAAAAGGAAGTTAAGTATACGTCTTAGTTTCTTCTAAACTATTTTTGAAATTAGTAGTTATCTAATAAGAGTTTAAAAAATACGTATATAATCTATATATTATTAAGTCTACTCTTAGAATTAGTTATTATTTACTAATAGTAAGATCCTTATACTATAAATATATTATCTACTCGCTTTTTCAATTCGTTATAGTATCGAAAAAGTATTACTAATTCGAAAGGATTCGGGAGAAGGGTTTACTAATAAATCTAGGGATAACTTAGAGATAGATATTAGAGGATAAGGTACTAAGCTTACGTGAGATACTAAGGTCTAGTTATCTACTAAGGCTAGATACTCTCTAAGTAATAGCTTTCGGATTCCTATTACTTATACTAATAAAAAGCTATAAAATCAGAGGATTTATTAAAGTTTAATATATTATCTAAGAAGAAGATATAACAAATTATAGAGCGATACTACTTCTTACCTTATATAATAACTAGTACCTAAATAATAACTATATATAGAATTCACGATCCTCTATCCAAATTTATTAGAAGTTATATAAGTAAGGAATATATATAGATTTTTCTTCTCTAAGAAATTAGTACTAAAAAACTAATAAGGCTAAAAAGTAATACTAGTAATAAATAATACTAGTATATAATTAGATATAGGAACTAAAAGATACTAGTATATAAAGAAGTATAAGTACTAAAAGATACTAGTAAAGAGACACAAGTAATAAAAGAGGATACTAGTACATAAAAGATATAAGTACTAAAAAGAATAATTAATACCCTAGAAGGAATCTCAGCTAATCTTTTTTAAGTAATAAGTACTACTAACGATATAGTATCTAAATATTACTTATTATTAATTCCAAATATTACTATTATTAATAAGAGATACTAGAATTAGTACCCCTAGTATAGAAACACATATATTACAGACACTTATTAGCTATAACTATAGACCTTACCTAGAGATATTAGATATAATTAAGATTATAGCTATAAATAGCCTTAATAAGTTATTTTTATAATACCTTATTTAATTACTATATTATTTAAGGCTTATATTATAGCCTCGAAGTTCTATAACAAAGATTACTACTTATAATAGATCTCTATACTATTAAACCAATTATATTATTCCTAGAAGTATTAAGTATAAATAGTACCCTACTATTATCTCTAGAACTAGAGGTTAGAGTCTTTTATATATTTCCTAAGACTTAGGTTAATCTAACTTACTTAGGTTATTATACCATATCCTAAGGTTTAGCCTTTAGCTCTATGCCTCGATATCATAAACGAAAAGCTTTGTGAACTCCGTAAGAAGCTTAATTAATCAGAGATAAGGTAATTCAAATAGTAAATATAGTACTAGGCTAAGGTATAGAGAAGTTAAACCTTCTAATAAGGTTTTAAAGTTTAATAATAGAAGTATATATCTATATCTAAAGAGTATAACTATAAAATAGCTATACTTCGATAAGACCTTAAACTCACCGAGAAACTTATATTGACCTAGAAAGAGATAATAGATACTTAAGGTTAATAATAGTAATCTAGAGGTTATCTTATCCTAGTAAGTCTACTATTACTTAATTATAATAACTAAAATCAGTCCTATCTACCTTACTAGTCTTATTATTAACTACTATATAACCACGATTTCGTTATAGATCCTACTAGTCTCTACTAGATTAATAACTACGACTATAATATTAGGACCTCTATAGATAATTCCTATAATCCATAGCTAGCGATATCTAACCTAGTCCCTAAGTTCAACTAATAAACGTCTAACTTATTTATATTATCTATACTATATCCTATATCTATTAAGCGAGATATTCTAGTTCCTACTAATACTAGTAAAGGTATAAAGAGGGCCTTAGAGGATAAAGGAGCGAAGCCTAATAAAAGTAGAGAATAAAGTAACTACTATTATAAAGCAGATATAATCCCTATTTATTATAGTATAAGATTTCTTT
Organism: Hyaloscypha sp. PMI_1271; assembly: GCA_021399465.1. Classification (NCBI taxonomy): domain Eukaryota; kingdom Fungi; phylum Ascomycota; class Leotiomycetes; order Helotiales; family Hyaloscyphaceae; genus Hyaloscypha; species Hyaloscypha sp. PMI_1271. The sequence goes on along the minus strand of JAJTUS010000333.1, from coordinate 4,941 downwards.
TAAGTACTATACGTTTCTTCTATATATTAGTTTTGTAATTTAAGTTTTATTTCTTTAATAATAGTATACGCGATAACGAGTAACTTATATAGTAATATAGTAATATATATAACAACTACTAACTAGATATACTTCAAGTCTACTTATAAGGGAACTAGTTCTAATAGAGCTCTATAAACTTCTTTCTCTAAAGCCTACTCTTTACTATTCCCCCTATATTATCTTACCCACGAGTATATTACTACTAAACTCGCTATACTTAGTAGATTATCCTTATTATAGATAGCTTTTATTACCCTAGTCGTCTATAATAAACTAAGCTATATACTAAGGCCCCTATAGATAAACTACCTTAACTTAGCCTAATTAATAGGATTATTAACCTTTACTATAGTTCGACTATAGTAATAGAAGCGACCCCTTAACGACTATAAGAGTCTAAGTAATACCTAATCCCTAACTTATAAGAACGGATTATATAATTATAGAAATAAAACGATAGCCTTAACTACGAGGTAATATATTACTAAGATATAGAGTAATATTAGAAAAAATTTCAAGATAATATAATATAATTAAAGGGTAACTTTAAGAAAGCTATATTAAAATTAGGTAGAACCTAGTAAGAAGTTCGCTCTAAATAAGTTTAACTAAGGTAAAAGAGTAAGGTAGATATTTAGAATAATTTTCAAATTCATTTAGTAGTTTAGGGCTTTAAGAAGCTTTAGAAATAGAAAATTTATAATATATAATACTAAGTTACTCACGAGTAGTCTCAGATAATATAGTATAGTAGACCCTTCAAAATTCACTTAGTAAGAAATATATTTAATTAATACCCGAATTTTAATATAATAATATATCTATTAGTAACCCCGATTAGAGGAGTTGACTAAAATAGTTATTAAGATACTAAAGAGGACTAGTGAAGTTTATTAGTTCGAGGTAAGTGGCTACTATAGAACTAGCTATTTACTAAAAAGGTAATAGACGTAGTGCCTTAAATAAGATATAAAAGTATAATAGTAGAAATAGCTCCTTATTAGTAAGAGTATAATAGCGAAACTAGTTATATAGGGACGATATAAAAGTGTAATAATAGAAATAGAAGAGAATATAAAAGTATAATACAAGAAACAGCTTCTTAGAAGAAAGGTATAATAACTAATATAACCTCCTTAGAAGGAGTTACAAAGGTATAGTATAAGAAATAGTTACTTAATAAAGAGGATATAAAAGTATAGTATAAGAAACAACTACTTAATAAAGAGGATACAAAAGTATAGAGTAAGAAGCGGCTACTTAATAAAAGAGGATATAAAGGTATAGAGTAAGAAATAGCTTCTTAGAAGAAAGGTATAATAGTTAATATAACCCCCCTAAAAGGAGTTACAAAGGTATAGTACAAGAAACAGCTACTTAATAAAGAGGATACAAAAGTATAGACTAAGAACTAGTTACTTATTAGAAGAGGTTACAAAGGTATAGAGCAAGAACTAGCTACTTAATAAAAAAGGTATAATAGTAGGTATAATATCCCGGAAGAAGATATAAAAGTATAGAGTAAGGACTAGTTACTTAATAAAAGATATAGAAACTAATGTGACCCCCTAAAAGAGTTATAAAGGTATAGTACAAGAAACGGCTACTTAATAAAGAGGATACAAAAGTATAGACTAAGAACTAACTACTTATTAGAAGAGGTTATAAAGGTATAAAGCAAGAACTAGTTACATATTAGAAGAGGTTATAAAGGTATAGAGTAAGAACTAGTTACTTAATAAAAAAGGTATAGTAGTAAGTATAATATCCCAGAAGAGGATATAAAAGTATAGAATAAAGACTAACTACTTAATAAAAGATATAGAAGCTAATATAACCCCCCTAAAGGAGTTATAAAAGTATAGTATAAGAAATAACTACTTCGAAGAAAGGTATAGTAATAGTTATAGCTCCCTAGAAGAGGATATAAAGGTATAGTACAAGAAACAGCTTCTTAGAAAGAAGAAGTATAATAGTAGAAATAGTTATTTTTAATAAGAGAAGTAACCTAAGACTTAGAGAGTTATTTCTAGATTATTCAATAAAGTAAGTATTTACTAGGGCTTAATAACACTAATAAGAGTATCCTAGGTATACTAGAAATAAGCTTCTTAAAACGACGCTTATAATATAAAAGGTTAAGAAATAGCTTATTATCTTTAGTAACTAGATGTACTAGTTAGGGAGAGTTAAGAAATTACTTCTACTATTTTTATTCTTAAGAGAGGCAAAAATATATATTAAAGTAATAACTACTATTTAGAAATATATACCTTTTTATCTTTATTACTATACCATCACGTCGCTAAAACTAGACTAAAATAACTATAGCTAAGGAACACAAAAAACACTAAGAGAAGTTCAAAAAGAGGACTAGGAGCCTCTTCGATAAGGTGAAAAAGCTAGTACTAGATACTAATACCTTTATCGCTCTTATTATTCGTAATAGAGTTAATAGAGTCTAGTCCTTTAGATTATTAGATAACCTTTATTAGCCCTATTTAATTATAGATCTTATTATAAGTAATAAGATATCTCGATATATATAATACCTTATACTAACTAATAACTAAAGGAGAAATACCCTTTAAGTACTCACGAGTACCTCTAGAAACATATTATCTCTAGTTACTAGAAAGGGGTAAAGGACGAGAATAGTTCGGCTCTAATAGTTAAGAATAAGGAATTAGCTATAAAAAATATTCGAGTAATAAGAGTAGCCTCTATAGAAAAATAGACTAGATTAGATAATACTATAATAGTCGATATATACTATATAGATAAGGAAGTTAAGATCCGTATAAGCGTACTAAAAGACAAAGTAATTAAGAGAGTCGAGTCGAGAGAGACTATAGTTAATATATCTAATAATATAATAATTAATATATCTAGGGAGTCAGATAATTCGGTAGTCGCTATACTTCACAAATCGGATTACCTAGTACTTAAGTAATCAAATTATACGAGAGTCGATTTACTTAGTAATCTATATAATAGAATACTTGATATAGATAAAGAGCTAGACAAAACGATAATAGAGCTTAGGAAATCCGATAATATAATAGTTAATACTATTAGAGAATCGAATAATAAAACACTAGATATACTTATAGAGGCGAATAAAGTAATAGATATACTTAAGGAGTTAGTAACTATTAATATACACGACGTAACTAAAGTAGATCCTATAACCTTTAATTATAATATAATAGATTTAGATATAGTAAAGAGAAAAAATAGTATAGAAATTAATAAGGTCGAAATATTCGGGGGAGGCGACTCGATAAAAGTAACTACTACCCTTTCTATACTAAGCTAATATAATATTCCTCTATCCTTTAATAATCTTAGTAATTAGTAAGTAGTTAATTAACTAAGGACACCGCTTCTAGATAATTGAGAAGGTTAGGGAATAACTAAGTCGAAGCTCTTAATAAGAATAGATTAAAAGGAGCTACTTAATAAGTAGGATTAAGTTTTTCAGAAGAAATAGATATTATTATATAGATAATAGAGCTCCTAGTAATACTATAATCGTCGGGGTCTATATATAGATACGGTTAGTACTAGGATTAGCTCTTTACTAGGGTAAATAAACTCAATTTCTTCTTAGCTTCTAATTATTAAACATTTATTTATATCCTAATTTTATTATTATAATATTAATACTCTTAAAATAAGGTTAAGGTATAGAGTTTAAGGGGAACGCCTTATATAACTAATATAGCTATAGTATAAGAGATATAGTAATATAATAGTCTAGTTTTAGATTAACCTCCTAAAGATACGTGACTAACGAGTATAACTATTACTTCTAATATAGTTTCTAACCTAGTATAGTATCTTAGTAGTAATAGATACGAAAGGTATTTAAGCTACTAGAATCACTAAAGATTATAGTAATCCTAATTATATTATAAATTCATTTATATTACTCTATTTATTTTACTATATAAAAATTAGCTATTAAGCTACTATCTACTTTATCTAGTTATTAGACTTAATATCTTAGTTAATCGTATTCCTAGCTATAGTTATTACACTTTTCGTAATACCCCTCTTCTTTTATATAATCATTCACGTTTTCTCTACTAAGCCTCTCTCGAGTCTTACCTTTATCACGTATCTCTATTCTAGGTAAGCCCTTATCTCTTTTATAATAACTCTTTACTAATATAGTCCTCTTAGCTTACTACTTATAATCCTTTAATATAAACCTATATAAGATAAAAAGAATTATATTCTTTTATTTAAGCTAGTTATAACCTTCGATCTTCTTATATTCCTCGTCTTTCTCTTCTAGAGACAAATCTATTACTAATACGGTATTCCTATATTAGATATCGAATAAAGGTATCCTAAGGTAACGAATATTAATAATACTTCAATGAGGCTCATAGCTAAGGATAACGAGCAAGTCGAGCGTCGTAACCCTATTACTATACTAGAGACTCACTAACTCTAGGTAATATAGGGGTTAGGTTACGATATTAATACTATTAATCGTTCTAGGAGCAATTATTAAAGCGTTATTAGTAAGTCTAGTTAACCGACTAATAATAGAGGGCTTAATAAAAGGTTAGACGATAATAGAGCTAGAGGATTAGTACGAGAAGAGGTAAGTAGGGCAAATGAGTAGTTCGCTAATACTAGGGTAACTAGACTACTATAAGGCGAGGTTAAGGGCTAAGGGGAGATAAAGGAAGGTTAGTAAGAAAGCATAAGTACTAGTATTTTTCGTACTAACTCTGAGTTTAAGAATATCTATTCGCTACCTACTATTATTACCTCTAGTAATATATATCTCGCCTTAAGGTCATTATTTAATGATACTTATTAACCTAAACCTCACAACAACTTCCGAGCTATAATACTCGAACGAAATTAGTTTTAAGGGAA
>JAJTUS010000332.1:0-34450 GCA_021399465.1 Hyaloscypha sp. PMI_1271 | reverse complement strand
GTTCAGTAGCTCAACTTCCTAAACTAAACTCCCTAACTTCTATAATATACCACTTCACTAATAATAAACGCAACGAGCATTCCACGACTACACGTGATAGTGCTTAGCGTTTCTAGTAAACCGATAATTAGTTAGTAGACTCCGAAACTTACTAGAATAAGCTAGCTATAAAGTCGATATAGAAGCCCTAGAATACCTTACGAAATACTATAAATAATACTAGATAAACGGAAAATTATCTAGTTAATTCAAGTTTAACCTAAGAGACGATATTAGCTTTAACCTCTTAATTATTATTAATATATTCTATATCCTCGAGAAGCTTATCCTCTATATTATCGACGAGGGCACTAGATATTACAGGGGCTATTAGCTCTAGAATATTAGTACTATATATATCTAGGATGCCCTAAAGATATATTAGATTAATACCTCTTTAAGCCCTCTTAATTAGATTATAGTAAATACTAGAAAGTAGTTCATTACTAAGGAGTTTATATAGCTCACAAATATAATAGAAACTAAAGTGAAAATCGTCCCTATAAAAGCTTATAACTCTATAGGAATTATCGAATACTACTATAAGCTAGTTCGACGTACTTACTTAATTATTATAGCCGAAATTAAGGGAATTAGTAAGGAGATAGCTCTATAGATAGCTTTTAAAGCTCTTAATAATACTATAGGAATTAGTAGAATTATTCTTACCCTTTTAGTCTATAGTACCTTACCTCGATTAAGTGAATATAATACACCCGCACTTACTATTTCCTAATATTTAATAGCCCTAAAGAAGGTAATAGTAGAGATTCAGAAGCTATAAGCTAAGTACTTAGTCGAAGATACCCTAAATATATATAATAGCCCCTCTATAAGTAATATCTATAAACTTATACTAAATTCGAATATTCTAGTATAGTATAAGGGGAATATAAGTTAACTAGATAGTTAGTAGGGACTATATAAGCTAGTAGTAATATAAGGGGAGTTATATGTACTAGCTTTACTATATAGTAATACTACTTTCTACTTAACTTCTATAAAGCTATTCTATATAAGGGATATTAAGGTTAGTTCTAAGAGTCCTAAGGACGATCCTAAATACTACGACGAAAGTAAAGGTAATAGCGAAGGTAATACGAGTATAATTACTCCCGTTATCTTACTTATTTAACTAAAGTGTAATAGAGGTAGACCCTATAAGAACCCTAATATAATAGTATTCTTATAGGATAACGACTTATATAAGGATTCCCGTTAAACTAAGGTCACTAGCCTCCTAGAAAAAGGCGTATTTAAGGTTATTTCTAGATCTCAAGTATTATAAGAGGTATATATCTTTAACTCTTACTTCGTCGACGAGATTAAGAACGAAGGTATAGATAACGAGCTTAGAAAGTCGAGACTAGTTATCTAGGCTTATAATAATAGCGAGAAATATATAGTATTAATATAATTACTAATTATCTAATAAATTAGTTAGAGAATTATCTTCTATATTACTACTATAACTATAGGAACTATAAGACTATACTTACGAGATATATTATAAGCTTATATTTAGTTATTAACTATACTAAATCGCGATTTCTATATTAACCCTCCTTCTAAGCTTACTAATTAACTAAATCTAGAGGCTAGTTTAGTATTAAAGGTTATAAAACTACTCTATAGAGTACTAGAAACTAGAAATAACTAGTTTAAGACTTATTACTCCTATTACCTAAACGAGCTAGCTATAGAATAGTTAACTTACGACTTTTACTTACTTTATAGTAATTACCTTTTTAGTATTATTAGCCTTTAAACTAATAATACTCTATTTATAAGAGACGACGACTTTACTAAGGTAAAGTATCTAAAGCTCTAGGAGACTAAATTCCTAGCTAAAGAGCGCGAATATTTTATAACTAACTATAACCTTAAGTTTAATAGAAGTATTATTTATACTAATTCCACTAGTATTACCCTTATATTAGAACACTAGTATAGTAACCTCTACTTAGTAATAATTAAGAATACGACTATAACTAGTAGTAGGGGTATTATACGACGAAACCTTATAATTAAAGAATAATATATCGCCTAGTAAGCTTAGGGAATATATATTATATTAACTTATTAACTAGAGGCTTTATATAACTACTCGGTAATTACTTAAGTTATCGAACTTATAGAAACTAATATTAAAGCCCTTAATAAGCGTATTTAATAGTAGATTAAAAATACTACTAAAGGACTATATTTCGTGAAGCTAGATAAGGAGTCCTTATACTTAATTATCTTTATAGACGCCTCTTTTATAGGAAATCAAGACCTCTCTTCTTAGATTAGATATATTCTAGTCCTAATAAATAGCTCTAAATACACTAATACGATCCACTAGTCCGCTATAAAGTATAAGAGAGTTACTAGAAGTATCTTAGCCTCTAAACTTTATAATATAACTTATAGCTTTAATATAAGTGATTTAGTTAAGTCTATAATTAATAAAGTACTCGAAATTGAAGTTCTACTAGTTATCTATATAGATTCCAAGTCCCTCTATAAATACCTAGTTAAGCTAGGAACTATACGAGAAAAGCGACTTATAATTAATATAATATACCTCTACTAGACTTATAAATAACGAGAGATTATAGAAGTTAAGTGAATTAAGAGAGAGTTAAACTTAGTTGATTTAATAACGAAATCGAAGCCTACGAATACCCTTAAGTGTCTACTTAATACGAATACTATATAGTTAGATATAGAGGAATAGGTTACATATAAATAAGGTAAATAAAGGGATATATGAGTAGGAAATAGATATATTTGGAGGGAAATAGGTATATAGAATAAGAGGATACACACACTAAGTATTTAGGGATAGTCTAGTACTAGGCCGGATTAGGAAATTTATATACGAATAAGAGATACTATTTTTTAGACGTTTTTTGTACTTTTATATTATTTTTTCGCGGTTTTTAGGTAATTACTAGTATTAGTATAACTAGTTTCCTAGAGGTTATATGATTTATGTCACATGACCTAGTTTCCTATATATAGGATATAAGATATATAAGAAACGGGATATACTAGGTACTAGTACTAATTAGGCTTAGTGTATTTAGGGATCATATATTAGAACCTTAATACTATAATTCCTACTTCACTAACTAATATAACTAGTATTCTATAATATTACGTAATAGTACTACGTGTTACTAGTAAACTAATAATTATAATATTAAATAAGTAAGTAGTATATTTTTCTTTATTTCTATATAATTTTCTTCTTATAATTCTTTATTTCTCCTAAATCTTATCTTATACCTATAGACTATATTCCTAGCTCTAATACTTATTTTAAAGCTATTTATATTCTTCGCGAATATAATAATATTTACTCTTTTATAAAAGGTAATTATAACTTATATAATACTTAAGAACTTAATATAGTAGTTATATAAAGCTTTAGGGTTAATTACCTTAATAATAAAGCTTATATAAAATACTAAAATATTAATAAATTCTAATACTTTAAGGTTTATATTAGTTCACTAGTAATGCATAGCACCGTTATATAAGCGTGGAATACTAATTGCGTAGGTTAGTGAAGTTATTATATTCTAGTAAGTAGGGATTATAGTATTGAGGTTCTAATATATAATCCCTAAATATACTAAGACTAATTAGTACTAGTATCTAGCATGTCCAATTTCCTATATGTCCTATGTCCTATGTCCTATATATAGGAAATCATATAATATAAATTATATAACCTTCGAGAAACCGGTTATATTAATACAAGTAACTACTTGAAAAACGCGAAAAACTAATATAAAAGTACTAAAAACGCACGAAAAACAGTGTCCCCTATTCGTATACAGATTTCCTAATCCGGCCTAGTACTAGATTATCCCTAAGTACTTAGTATACCCTCTTATATACTTATATCCCTTTATATACTTATTCTTCCTATTTCATATATCTATTCCTTCTATTTCATATATCCCTATTCGTATTCGATTTACTCCTTAATGTCTAATTATATAGTATTTATATTAATTAGATACTTAAGGGTATTCGAGGGCTTCGATTTCGTTATCGAGTTAATGGGATTTAATTCTCCCTTAATCCACTTAACTTCCGTGATTTCTCATTATTTATAAGCCTAGTAGAGGTATATTATATTAATTATAAGTCGCTTTTCTTATATAGTTCCTAGCTTAACTAGGTATTTATAAAGGGACTTGGAATCTATATAGACGACTAGTAAGACTTCGATTTCAAGGGCTTTATTAATTATAGACTTAACTAAACTACCTATATTAAAGCCGTAAGCTATACTATAAGGTTTAGAGGCTAGAATACTTCTAGTAACTCTCTTATACTTCATAGAGGACTAGTGGATCGTATTAGCGCGTCTGGAGCTATTTACTAGGACTAGAATATATCTAATCTAAGAAGAGAGGTCTCGATTTCTTATAAAAAAGGCGTCTATAAAGACGATTAGGTATAGGGACTCCTTATCTAGCTTTACGAAATATAGTCCTCTAGTAGTATTTTCGATTTACTATTAAATACACTTATTAAGAGCTTTAATATTAGTTTCTATAGGTTTAATAGCTTATAGAGCTACTAAGTAGTTATATGAAGCCTCTAGTTAGTAAGTTAATACGATATACGCTCCTTAAGCTCACTAAGTGACGTATTATTCCTTAATTATAAGGTTTCGACGTATAATACTCCTATTACTAGTTATAGTCGTGTTTTTAACTATTACTAGGTAGAGGTTACTATATTAGCGTTCTTATATAAGGGTAATACTAGTGGAATTAGTATAAATAATACCCTTATTAAACTTAAGATTATAGTTAGTTATAAGGTATTCACGCTCCTTAGCTAGGAAATTAGCCCCCTAGAGCTTTAGATACTCTACCTTAGTAAAGTTATTATCTCTCACGAATAGAGTATTATTAGTTTAAAGGCTAATAATACTAAAGGGGTAATTACTATAGAGTAAGTATAAGTCATAAGTCGATTATTCTATAGTTAGCTCGTTTAGGTAGTAAGAATAGTAAGTCTTAAACTAGTGGTTTCCGGCTTCTAGTACTCTATAAAGTAGTTTTACGACCTTTAATACTAAACTAGCCTCTAGATTTAGTTAATTAGTAAGCTTAAGAAGTGGATTAATATAGAAATTATGATTTAGTAAGGTTAATAACTAAATATAGGCTTATGATATATCCCGTAAGTATAGTCCTATAATTCTTATAGTTATAGTAGTGATATAGAGGATAACTCTCTAGCTAATTTATTAGATAATTAGTAATTACATTAATACTATATATTTCTCACTATTATTATAGGCTTAAATAATTAGTCTTAACTTCTTAAGCTCTCTATTCGTCCCCTTATTCTTAATCTTATTAACGAAGTAGGAGTTAAAGATATATACCTCTTATAGTACCTAAGATCTAGGAATAACCTTAAATATACTCTTTTCTAGGAGGCTAGTAACCTTAGTTTAACGGGAATCCTTATATAAGTCGTTATCCTATAGGAATACCGTTATATTAGGGTTCTTATAAGGTCTACCTCTACTACGCTTTAGTGAAATAGGTAGTATAATAAGAGGAATTATACCCGTATTACTTTCGCTATTACTATAGTATTCTAGATCGTCCTTAGGACCCTTAGAACTAACCTTAATATCCCCTATATAAAACGGCTTTATAGAGGTTAAGTAGAAGGTAGTATTACTATATAGTAAAGCTAGTACGCACGACTCCTCTTCTATTACTACTAGCTTATATAGTCCCTACTAACTACTTAGTTAACTTATATTTCCCTCATACTATACTAGAATACCCAAATTTAGTATAAGCTCGTGGATATCGCTTATAGAGGGGCTATTATATATATTTAAGGCGTCTTTGACTTAATGCTTTGCTCGTAGCTTCTGAATCTCTACCGTCGCCTTCTTTAGGGCTATTAAATATTAGGAAATAGTAGATGTAGGAGTATCGTATTCACTTAGTCGAGGTAGAGCGCTATAGACTAGGAGGATAGGAATAATCCTACTAATTCCTACGGTATTATTAAGAGCCTTAAAGGTTATCTATAGAGTTATCTCCTTACTAATTCCCTTAATTTCGGCTACAATAATTAAGTAAGTACATTAAACTAGCCTATAGTAGTATTCGATAATTCCTATAGAGTTATGAGCTTCTATAGGGACGATTTTCACCTTTATTCCTATTATATTTGTGAGTTAAGTAAACTCCTTACTAGTGAACTACTTTCTGGTATCTACTATAATTTAATTAAGAGGACCTAAATAGGTATTAATCTAGTATATCTTTAGGGTATCCTAGGTATATATAATACTAATATTCTAGAGCTAATAGCCCCTATAGTATCTAGTACCCTCGTTGACGATATAGAGAATAAGCTTCCCGAGGATATAGAATATATTAATAATAATCGAGAAGTTAAAGCTAACGTCGTCTCTTAGGTTAAATTTAAATTAACTAGGTAATTTTCCGTTTATCTAGTATTATTCGTAGTATTTCGTAAGGTATTCTAGGGCTTCTATATCGACTTCGTAGCTAGCTCGTTCTAGTAAGTTTCGGAGCTTACTAACTAATAGATAACTAAATTAGTAATAGAGACGTCGTAATTTAGTCTTTATAAGGAAGTATAAATTATAGGTAAAAGATTCGGAAATAAGGCTTTATAACGTATTATTCTAAAGTAGAAAGGAATAACTAAAACGTTATATAATAAGTATGTGACGTCTAGTAGAAGTAATGATATAATTAGTAAGATTATTAAAGTAGACTTATAGCTTATCTATATTATCTAAGCTAAGTAGGAATAGAGTCTTTGAGAGTATAATATAGAATTATACTTACCTAATTAGTATTTCTATAACTATAGAACTAATAGAAGTAGAAGAGCTTATACTAAAGTAGATAGTGACTTAGCCTTTAGTACTCTCGTTAAGCGCGATACTATTATTCGTTCGCTATAGAGCTTCTAAAACATTCCACTGATTCCATTCTCGAATCAACTAGTGACCGACAGTTTCACGGGATCGCCCATTTTCTCAATTAAATCCTCTTGCGTTGTTTTTTTATTAGCTGTTCTATAGGTCTCCCTTGGGTCGACTGCTCCTCATCCTAGTAATCCCAAGATCCGAGTAATGCACGGAACATCCCTCGCATCCTTCGAGAAGCTTCAGGCAGCCGACAACTGTCCGCCTTACTAGCCCCCTAGTTTCAGGTGTCATCGAATAACTTGTGGTTGATTACGCCTCGGCGTCGTACTTCGTATTTATCGTGGGGTAGGCTCTCCCCATGTTCCGGAAAACCCCTAGTGGCTCGTAGTGGGCCTGAATAGGGTCCAAATCGGTTCTGGCCGGAACTATCTATGATCCTGCCTGCCTTGCCGGTCGTATATCTACCTATGAGAAGAGCCCGCGGGAGCCTGCTTTCGAGGAGATGTGTCGGGCTAGCATCCCCTACTAAGGGGAAACCCAGAGGATGGCACCGGTATATGTGCACCTGCCAAAAAGCGGCCGACGGGAGAATCCTGCGCAGAGAATTGGGCGCCTATTCATTATTGTTTTAGTCCTCGCACTCGTACGAAGCTAGTGATGTCTTTCTAGGGAAGCTGCGGGTTTAAGGCAAATGTCATTCTCATGCATATGCACAGGTATAGGGTTCTAAGAGAGAAACTCTATCTAGTAGGCCTTCCTCCTAGTTTATAATCAATCTCCTTCCGCACTACGTCCCACTTAAGCTCAGTTTACCCTTCACTAGTGCTTCTCTCGAAGGACTTGTCTTTGATAGTGTGGGTCATTCATCACTTTACGAAAGTGACAACTAATCAAGTTTGAGTGTATATTCGCCCTTTGTAATAGCACTACTTTTATTCCTATTAATAGCACTACTAAGTATTTCGTAGATACTCCGTACCATGGCACTATTTAACGTAGCCCATCCTAGGAATCCGCCCTATAAGCGTGACGGATCGTACCTATATAGGCGAGCAAGCTTCAGCTAGAGTAACGTGATTCTGGAAGGATAGAGCCAAGGAGTTCTCTGTAGAGGACTACTCGTACTAGTCCTGTTCACTATCGCGAACATGAAACGACATGTTCTATTATATAAACTAATTCTATTAGAGGCAGGTTGCTTCCGCTTATTGCACGCTTCATAGTCAACTAATAGCGTCCAGCTCGTCCTTACCCTTAGATATAGCACTTTTATCTTCTTCCTAGACCCAGTCTATGGCTAGTGAGCTACTCAACCCTTCCTTGCCCTCTTACTATACCCTAGGCTCATATGCGAGCCAGGTACCTCAGCTACACGGTAATATTATTATATATCCTTCTTCGTCTATAACATTATCTCTTAGATAAAGATAAAACGGTTCCTTCTACTATAGGGCAGTAAGTTATTTATCGGCACGATATTTCTAGCGCTCCTGTACTGGATCTCGGAAACATACTTCAATTTCGAATACTTTAATAATTTTAGTAACGATTCTCTTGTCCTCACACGGCTATAGGAGGCGCCTATAAGGTTCGTGTCCCTGTCTTAGTGGGGCCGGTGTACATATGTCTGATTATTAAAATAGAGATAGCTAGTGGGTTTTTACCACCTATAAATTAATCTATATCATTAAACGCACCTACAATATCCCGTTAATTAAACTGATTAGGGAGAGTCTATGATTTGGAGTTTTAATTGTGTCGATATTACTTTCAATCGCCTTTGTATTCATTGACATCACTGTTACTATTCATTAGCTTAGTAAAGACGACGGGGTTAACCCTTTCTAGAAGGTATAGAGATCTTTCTATGATAGTTGTTCATGACCTGACTCGTGTATAAATAGTTCTATATTATTTTCAAGTGTGTATTAGATGTTATTTTCCTAGACGATTTCAAGAAAGTTATAGACTCTCTTCTTGCTATTAGTATAGGGAGGCTACATATTTCTGTCGATTATAGACGTAATCGTCGTACGAACATATGGCTAGTTCAATTTTCAATGCGGAATCGAACTCCGTAATCCTAAACCTCGGGAATTCTAGACAGATAGAGCAGAGTCGTATTTCTCTAACCCGTTTAGCTTTCGCCGTAATCGTGTAATGGAGCAGGGCCTCGACCCAGCCCTCACCTCTCCTCTCCCTTACGCCAATTCGAAGAGTTCGAGCTCTCATAGTGGTTTTGATTTTGAATTAGGAAGCGAGGCCCCCCGGAGCTCTAATATGAACTGATTAAGTAGAGTCTCGATCAAGGATCTTTACGTGTGAGGTAATCAGGTCGAATAGATGTGAGCGAACCTTAGTCCCGTATCGATTTAAATTACAGCCTCTCACCATCCTCGGGCAAATTATTGTACACCGGTGTGTCCTGTAATATAGTCGTCAAATAGTATTTGGAATACTCACTAACCGCTACCACTAACATCATACGGGCTGGGCGTGAACTCTACATAGTCTATACGCGGTAATAGAAGGAGAAGAGCAGCGGTCGCAAAAAGGAACAGGGTATATATTACAACATTCAACTTCAAAGAATCTGACTAGGGAGCTTGTCGGAAAATGCTGCCATTATTCTCTTGAGATGTGTGCATGATACGTGGCTATACATTTATGTTTGTTAGTCCTTCCCCTCTTCACCTTAGGAGCGGGGCGAGGCCCCTCAGCACCACAGATGGTCTGGCAGAGCCTGAAAGTGCTCTCGGAATTGGACTGGTCTCGTCCACAAACCAGCTTTACCGCTCCCAACTGCCGTAGGCTGTCTTGAAATCAAACCTACTCCTACGCATGAAAATCTCAGCCCCTCTAGGGTCCTGCCAGGACTTATTCACCATACAGAAAATCCACTAGTGTTTCTCGGCTTTACCGAAGATCGAGGAATTGGCGTGTGATCAGTCCAACCCGGCTCGAAATCCAAGACCTTGCTATTTAAATTAAGAAGGATAATTTGGGAGGCTTAAGAAGCTATACCTATTGACTTTATTATAGAGCTATATTCCTCTTAATAGAGGAGATGTGCAGCTATAATTGATGTAAAAGGCAGGCTAATAAGGTACTAAATTTGGAAGGTAATGAAGTGTGTATATAAAAAGATTCTAGAAGATTCTAAGCTTTTTAATTAGCTATAACCCCCTGTTTAACACCTTGAAAGGTCTTCTATATTAGGTGCACTAGCAACTATTTAGGGGGGGGATTGGTAGCGGACCCAAAGGTGTGATTTAAGGTACTATGCTCGCTATAAGCCTTATAACTCTAGGCCAAAAGCCTAAAACAAGGGCTATGAGACATTTACAAGGTTATGGAATATCTTCAAGGGTTATGGTGTTGCTAGCAAGGCAACCGTAGCACTCGAAGCTATGAGAGAGCTATTATAGGGCATTTTAGCGACTCTTCCCCTATAAGTACAAGGGATATGCCTTCTAAAGGTGTGGTACCCCTTGTTAGTACTTTATACCGTGCTTACAAGGAGAGTGGCCTGGAAATACAAAGGGCTTTAGTGGGTAAGTGTGGTGGAAAGTGGCCTGAAAGTGAACTTGGGGTACAAATGCCTTGTAATCCCGTCACTTTATGCCGCAATCTTTGTATTTCTTTCCTCCATGTTGAATTTGTAGGCCGCATGGGATGTGTTATCAAAGTAGGGTAAAACACTAACAAATTCTATTTGTGCTCTAGCAAAATTAACCCTCCAAAGTATCACTTTTCAATACTTCGATTTGGACATGGACGAGGTAGGCTCTTCCTGAATATACTAAAGACCACAGTCTTGTGTCTTGTAGTTTAGCACATTAATGGACCCTCTTATCAAAAACTCTATATTGTGCGATACCTTAAGAGTCCCGTTGACTCCTTTTCCGCAAAGCATGAAAATTTAATGAAGTAATCAAAATCAGAAACTTTTAATCGAGCTCAAGCTAATATACAGCTTTTAAGCTCTAGGACCAGAATAGGGATGAATTCACTTTTGCAGAGGTGCTTTTCAATTGGGCAAAACTTCTCGCACCAAAGTAACGAGTTGTACGATTTGAAGGAAATCTAGGAGACCTCCCCATCCCGAAACAATATGGTTTTAGACACTTAAGAACAAGATTAAGAAGTTAGCTTGAAAACCAAGTTTCAAATCAGTTGCTATTGTGAATGAAAGCAAACCAAGCACATCAAAGGTAGAGCGAAGTTCGCAAGTACAATTTGACGACTGGAAAATGTTGGCCAAGTGAGTCTTGTACATTAGTTCTAGTTTCCGTTTCTTTCTATTTCCCAAATTAAGTGCAGGAGCCGGAAAAGATCTTTTGATGCTCTCTAAAGCTTCAAAGGAAACTTGTCCCGGAGGAACTTACCATACTTGAGAAAGAGAATCGGCATAGGCACAAACAAAAGCACAATGAAGCCCAAGACACTATTTCCCCATCCCAAACCAAGCCACTTGTACAATGGCTCTGCAGCCAATGGAAGGAATGCTCCCGAAGCCTGTCGTACCAGCGTAGTAGCTGCCAACGCAGATGCTGAACCGGCTGGACCAAACATATCCATCATATAAAGCTGCGCCGAAGACGTAATGACCATTACTCCAATTCCAATGAACACGGTTCCAAGGATGGGCACGATCCATTGTACACCACGATCAGCCGCCCAGCCGTACCAGAAGATACCAACAGGCACGCATGGGCCTGAGGCAATCATCAGGATCAACCGACGCTCTGGCCCACCGTCCTTACTTAGGAGATTATCGCTCATCGCAGAGATGCATATTAGGCCAAGGATACAACCAACACCCAGACCAATGTACGCAAGCCCGGAAACTCCAACACTCCAGTGGTAAGTCTCCTCGAAAACTTGGGGAAAGGTGGCGAAGAGGAGATAGGTTATGCCGAAGACGAGCGCCATGTATACTCCGATGAGCAGAACGATGGGTGAGAAGAGAATCATTCGTATGGGCCGAAGGAGTTCGCGTTCAGCGATTTGGCGCGGATGCGGTCGGACCACTGGGGTGCCCGCGGGGCGTAGGTCAGGGTTGCCGGTTTCCTTGCGCAGAAGTGCGACTTTTTTCTCGAGGATAATACTGGCATTAGTTTCACGCATCGTAGGCATAGCGATTGCTGTGACGGTGGTAGCCTAGATGAAAATCGAAATTAGAAATGTACTTGCGGAAAGTAATTGAAGAGGGTAATCGAGGAAAGCAATTGAGGAAGAGCCACTGTGCAGACTTACCAGAATGAGGACCAAGTAGAATGTCCAACGCCAACCCCAGGCTGCCGCCACGAAGCCACCAATGATGGGACCGATAACAGGGGCAATAAGTGGTCCAGCAGTGAAAATGGCCGTTGCAGTTCCACGCTCTTCCTTGGGCAGCAGATCAGCGATGGTGCCACCGCCGCAAGTCATGAAAGAAGCAGCACAGGCACCACCAAGGAAGCGAAAGACTATAAACATGACCGCATGTGTACTGCACGCGCAGCCAATGGTGCATCCTATGTATAGCACAGCGCTGGCCCAATATATAGGCACACGTCCGTTGAACTCCGATAGTGGTGCAAACAGCAGCGGGCCCATTGAGGCTCCCAACGAGGGGATTGTAATGCACAATGTCCCCACCAAGGAGTTGGTAATTCCGAACTCGGCATATAATTTCGAAGCACCTGGGGCGAACATGGTTGTTGCGATATTTCTGCAGTAGGATTTGTGTCAGCGTGTGCAATAGTTATACTTTCCCGGGGCCAGTGAATTTTCGATACACAGGCAATAATTGAGAAAGGGCGTAATGAGATACACATACGAGTATAGTACCGAAAGGCTGACCAGAGTAGTGTTCACCATCTTGCGTTTCTTGGACCAGTTGCGTGGATTTGCAGGATCATTGGGACCGTCCCAATCCACAAGATTTGGGTCGGCGACAACAGCAACTTTCTTCCCATCAGAGTCTTTCTCGGCTGCAGGAGCTTCCGCGTCGACTGGTGAGCTTGGCCCAGCTTCTTTGGCATCAAAAGTGGCATTCCCATCCTCTGCCTCGCGTTCACTCATCTTGGCTGAGCTCGTAAGTCTGACTGCGCAATTGGCGTGACTGACTGATGATTTTCGCTAGGCTGTTTTAAAAAACGGTAATACCACGGATGAACAGAAAAGGGTATGAGGAAAAGTAAGGTGTTGTTCTTGCTTATTCTTGGCTCGAAGAAAGGTGTGATTGTGGTAAAGGAACCCAAGCCACGCTCAACTTTTAATATGTTTAACCGGATGTTTCATCGGAGCATGTCAGACGGCCCGCAGATTGCCCCAGATGTGATCCGTCAGTGGCGTCCAGGAGAATGTCTGGCAGTGCATGCACTGTTCTGGAAATACAGGGCCCCACAAAGGTGTTTTGCATTCCAACAAAAGGCTAGACGAGATCCCAAGCCTTTTGTCAAAGCCATAAGCAGACCCAATTCCACTAAAATAGATTCGAACTATAGATTTGGTGCTTTCTGGGACTTGTTCTAGAACCCTAAGGGGGTTTTTTCACGAGAGCAAGTGCGCCTCTCCAGTGCTTCTGCAAACCCTTGAGCTATGGTGCAGAGTAGCGTGCAAAGGATCTGCCTAAAGGGGTCTTTGCACAATAGTCCAGCCGTCGTACGAGCGGTTGCGCTGCACTAAGGTCGCATCTTCTCTGGGTGGGGGTGGGGGTGTGGGAACAAGAGAGCTGTGGGAAGAGGGAGGGGTTCGGTAATGAGCGCCGCAGAAGCTGCGAGAACTAGGCCGTGAGGGATTGTAATGTGAGTTGTCGGAAGATGCCAAGGACAGGTACGATTTTGCTTGCATGTACGGACGTATGTATCCAGTAGTCAGTTACAAGATTGCTCCGTCGATTGTGCCGTCGATTGTACCGTCGATTATGCCGTCGATTAATTAAAAAGGGGACGAGCCCTGTCTTATACTAATACTGCATTCCCACCAATAATTAAACTGCATTTCAAGAAATATAAAAGTTCGGCCTCTTTCTCGCATGAATATTCTTTGGTCTATATTATATATAGTAGAGAAAAGCAAGTAGGCACTATAAAGGTTAGCGCTCTTCTCTATTTAAGAAGCTTTCAAGCCTACTTAGGTACTAATATAAGGGGAAAATATACTTAAGTCACAGTTATATATCTCGCTTAGCTTTTGTACTAAGAAGTATTTAGCCCTGCTCCAAAGCTTCTACAAGTATTATATTTCTATTCTAGAAAAATATATAATTCTAGAAATCTCTTTAGTATCTTATAAAATATATTTTGACTTAGTTAATGGATTAACCTGATATATAGTTCACTTTTGCCTATTTGTCTTCTAAACTATTAATTGCGCTATTAATTGTGCTATTAATTATAAAATTAAATTCGTTATTAGACACTATAAACGAAAATATAGCCAGAATCTTCGAATATTTAATAATAGAGTTTTCCTTTATAAGAGAAAATAAAGAATATAATATAAGTATACTAAAATTTAATAAATAATTTAAGTTCATAAAATTCATTTAGGACTAGTTCGGGTTTTTATAGGGTTGTTTTTAAATTTATAATATTAGTTTTAATAAGAATAATAATAAAGAATTAAATTCCTAGATTTAATTAAATACTATTTAATAAAAATATAAGTTCGAATTTTAGTATTATTAAAATCTTTTAAAGAATTAAGTAAAAGAAGTTTAATATTATTATATATAAAGTAAAGACTTAACTTTAATAAAACTATAATAGACGCCTTATATTAGAAATATAAAAGAAAAAAAAAAGAAGAAAAAAAGAAATTATAACTTATTATAATTCAGGTTAATATATACTAAAGCTAAAAGAGTAAGGCTTTAGCTTAGTATACTCGCTTAAACTAGTGTATCAAAAAAAAATTAAGGTAATTAATTATATTTAATTAAATTAATTTTCTAATTAATTATAATTTGATTATCGACTTCCAAAGAAAAAATTAATTATTAGACTAATTATAATTAAATATATTTAAATATTTTCAATTATTACGTGAAAGTTATATAAAGTTATATAAATAACAAATTCTCTTCTTTTTCTTTATATAATATATAATTAAAGTATAAAGAGAGTAAAGGTGAGTTAATTTCTTAAGAAGAGAGAAGAAGAGTGAGGTAATTTATATATGTGAACTATTTGCTCTAGATATCACATGACCGCACCACGTGAGTACTAGAGCCGAAACCCCTACTATAGTACTTATTTACAAATCTAAGTAAAGCGAGTAAAGGTAGCTTACTAGCTATTAAGCCTATTATAGTAAGGTGGTATCTAAATTAGGCTAGATTACACTTTATTTTTGCGCTATAATACTTGTGCTAGTCCTGAAGTCACGTGCAACACCACTTGACCAAATAATTAATTATATTTAATTAAATTAAGTAAATAATTAATTATAATTTGATTACTACGATTTTCACTTAATTTAATTTAATTACTAGCTAATAATTATAAGTAATTAAATTATTTGATACACTAGCTTAAACTCTATCTTATATAACCCTAGAGCTCTATTAAAACTAATATCTTATTACAAACTATAATAGTATTCTTTAAATAATAGTTTAACTATAAAATAATATTATATAAAGTTACTAATTATAGCTATTATTATGAATAATTTAAATAAATAATATAATATAAATAAAGCTTTAAAATATACTTCCTCTAAATAATACTAATATAGTTTATTATTAAGTAAAATATATTACTAAGTAAAATACTTAAAAACATACTAAAAAATCTTATAAAATCTTTTTATATATTTTATTTATTATATAATTAGACTCTTAACAAAAATTTTATTATATAAAAATAATTAGAGGGTTTTTTAATTCCTAATTTTTACTATAATTACTTCTAGTTATTTCTATATAATAATCTTTTTATAGGAGTTTAATTATATAATAAAAAGAATTTATAAACCGATTTATATAATTTTATAAAGGATTAGCGGATTTTACTAGAGTCAAAAAAATCGATTTTTTAATGTGTTTTTAGGTGTCTTGCTTAGTAATATATTCCGCTTAGTAATAAACCACGTTATTTATAATTTAGTTCTTAGCGAGCGAGAGTTATTTACTAGAATACACCCTATATGTGACGGCGGCAGTGTGAATAGCTTTAACCACCTGAGCCAACTAGCCAAAAAGGCACAAGAATTGATCGCCGATCAATTCGCTATTCTACTATGTAAGGTGAGAGGTGCGGCACCGCCCACGTGACCTCCAGCCACGTGACGATCCGTCACACTATAGGTCCTTTGACCTTTGTATATTATTTGATTCTTTTTCTTTTTCGGGGCCTCTTCGGTCCTTTAAATAGTCAATCTGTGGGTGGTCTGTATGAAGGATAATATAATATAATATAGATTGTCAAAAGGCGTCACTGGCAAGGGACATCCCCTTCTCTCTTATCACGGCTATTGTGGACTCCTATATGCACCTAAAAGAACCACATTCGGACGAGAACCTGAGATCGCCCAACGGCCCCACTTCCGCGCTTACCTTGAAGAGAAGCATTTCGGAAACATAAGTTCCTCATACGACTGCATGAGGCTGGATTCAATACATGGGTCTGATGAAACAGCAAGACTGCAAGAGGCCCTTACCACTAGACTGGATTAGTACAGGGGACCCACGAACCGGCAAGGGCTCGTACTGGAAAGCCTCTAACTACATTAGATAATATTCTAGACGAGACCATAGAGCGGATGACTGGCATCTTTACCCGGCCAGGAAGATGCTCCTTCAAGACATTGCGCGAGATCTCAAAAGACGATCTAACCACTTTGGCCCTTCACGATCTCGCGCCACATGCCCAATTAGAGGCACAGCTAAGAGTTATATCTGGTACAGTCAAGAGTTACCTTATATATCTGCTGTGCTCTTCCAGTGTGTCAAATAATTTAATTAAGTATAATTATTGGGTAGTAATCAAATTATAATTAATTATTGGGTCACGTGGTATTACACGTGATTTTAAATATAACACAAGCGTTATAGAGCAAAACTAAAGTTTATTCTAGCCTAATTTAGATGTCGCCTTACTATAATAGGCTTAATAGCTAGTATCCCGCCTTTACTTGCTTTACTAATCTTTGTAAATAAGTACTGTGGTAGGGGTTTTGGCTCCACTAGTCACGTGGTGTGGTCATGTGATATACGGAGCAAATAATTCACATATATATTACCTCGCTCTCCTTCTCTCTTCTTAGGAAATCAATTAACCTTTACTCTCTTTACCCTTTAGTTATATATTATTTAAAGAAAAAGAAGAGAATTAATTACATATATAACTTTTATATAGTTTTCACGTGATAATTAGAAATAATTAATTATATTTAATTATAATTAGTCTAATAATTAATTTTTTCCTAGAAGTTAATAATTAGAAATAATTAATTTTTTCCTAGAAGTCGATAATTAAATTATAATTAATTAGAAAATTAATTTAATTAAATATAATTAATTAGAAAATTAATTTAATTAAATATAATTAATTTAAGTAAATATAATTAATTTAAGTAAATATAATTAATTTAAGTACATATAATTAATTTAATTAAATATAATTAATTACCTTAATTATTTTTTTGACACACTGTGCTCTTCTAACATTTCGCCCCTGCCCCCTCCCGCCTCTAAATAAAATCTAGCGTCCGGTGGCGTTGCCGAGGTACGATCAATGGCAAAGTATCTGTGCAAGTCTTGATGCGCTACCTTTTTAATCAGGGTGTGGGGGAAAGGTGGGGGGAGAGTAAGGTACGAAGAATCTCAAGTATATTGGATGGACACCTGAGAGTTATTATATCTTACCTACTATCCTCTGTGACCTCTTGACCCATACTGCGGGAAGCTACCTATACACTAGTCTCTCATCAGCATCTTGTTGATAGAGCTTTGCTTTCACAGCAGAAAGTTACGAATGGATCACATGGCACCCGATCCCGTGAACGCGGATAGCAACATTCTCCAGTCGGTTCGGTCATCATGTGACCGGTGTCGATTTCACAAATTAAGGCAAATATATGCTGACCTAAACTCGGCGCTGCATCGGAACTAACTGAGCTTGCTTCTAGGTGTTTTCGCTCTACCAACTCGGTCTCAGTTCTAGCCCCATGCGAACGATGTACCCGCGCCCAGACGCCATGCTTTTTTGGGCGGCGCCGGCGTGCCTGTGCCAGTAAGAGGCAGCCAAGTGTATCCACGATCTTAAATTCTGCCTCAACAACAGGAACAATAACGGTAGATCCAAGTCAAATTTGTGAGACAAATACCAATTGCCAGTCCCCATTTCCATCTCAACCTCAACTCCCAACCCCAACTTCGACCTCGACCTCGACGTCGCCTACATTTCCACATGTATCCCATACAACCCCATCTGTTCAGTCTTGGGAGAATAAGAATTTCATGTTGGGGATGAATGATGTCGCCGGCAACCATTCAGGCCAACAGGACGACATGACCAGCTGGGGATCGATGCAGCAGGACTTCAACTTGAACGACGTATTCATTTTCGATGCCGATCTATTGGACCCCTCACCACGGTTCCCAGCACCAGTCTTGCCAGATCAGTCAACGGACGCTGCCACGATTATGAACACAGAGAGCAGTGCAGTCCCAGGAGAACGGCTCATCACGTTGATTGCGAAGATGCAACAGTGCCTCCAGATTCTACAGCATGGCCCATGGCAAAAGGACAGCTCAAATAACCTCGACGACTATCCTGTCGGCACCGTGCTCCACCTCTCACAGGAATTTGGTTCGATTGCAAGTCCAGTTCTAAGCAGAGGCTGCATTGTTGGGGGGATAATGCCACGGGAATACATCTCAGCAATCGAGAATTCCACAGACGGGGAAGCACACCCAACCAAACTGAAGGATATGGACAGCGGCAGTGACACGGTGACAACTTTACTCGTGCTGAGCGGGTATATGTTGCTAGCACGCATCTACAGCATTGTGCTGGGCCAGTTCCAAACACATCTCAGCAACGTATCTTTGAACAGCAACACGAACCACAGCAGAAGGGTGCACAGTGCAAGTGCAAACCCAAAATTGCAGCTCGGTGAGCTTCCATGTACCAGTGCAGCGCCGGTCCTAGGCAAGATTCATACTGCCCTTCGTATGTTGTTGGCTGCGTTGCACGGGGTTGAGGAGAAATCAGGGCCGGGAGGAGCCGTGGCGCGCAATTTGGTGTTGGCGCTGCTAGCGCAAGAAGCTGTGATTGGTGAGTTTCACGGTAAATTGTCGAGCAAGATGCAATCAATGAAGGAACTATTGCAAGAAAAGATGAACATGTAAAGGCTTCTTTGCGAGTCCTTTGCTTTTTCGATGTTGTAACAAATGCGCTCCAGACTAGCATAGAACAATCATATTACATAATCAAACAAATATCATGATTCCCATTCCAGTATTACTGGCTTGAGAAATGCATCGGAGAGCAATGGCAAAAGCTCTCGCTTTGGAGAAAATCGGAAATTTCAAGAAAGGTCAATGTGTAAAGGCTTTATTGCCGAAAAGGTCCGAATTTCTCAATTAAAACATAGCGAAATAGCAGGTAACAATACATCGTTGCGGCAAAGGTGTTCTTTAATTATCCTTTTTTTTTTGGGCCTCTGACCACCTACCCGCTTTCAGATTTTTTTTTTGCATTCCTCAAAATCAAAATCAAAAATGGCAGACAAGCGTGCTCAGATCCGCGCTTCCCTGGGGCCGGCGATGGGATACCTCAACACCATAGTTGAGATGGGTGTCCTCAAGACCTTCATCGACTACAAAGCATTCGACATGATTCCAGAATCTGGATCCATCTCCCTCACCGAGCTTGCCCGGAAAATTGGCAGCGAGCACGAAGTCCTCGAGCGACTTGCAGCACACCTCATAACAGCAGAATTCCTCACTTCCTCACCTCCAGATCATGTCGCTCACACCGCCAAGTCTCTCCCCTACAGGTCCGAACAAATGCCCGCCGGCTTCCTCGTGCACGTCTTCAACATGCTCTTCCGCCCCATAGCTCAGCTACCCGCATATTTTGCAAGACACGGCTTGGCATCTCCCAAGCATGCCAACGTCACGCCTTTTGGGTTGGCCTGGGGTCATCCAGATAAGGACGTCTACGGGATCCTCGAGGCTGAACCGGAATTTGCCAAAGTGTTCAACGCCTTTGTCGGACGCGGTGGCAAGCTCTACCCTATGAAAGGAGTGTATGACTTCAAGTGGATGCAGGAGCAAGCCGGCAGTCTGGATGGTGACCGCCCTGTATTTGTTGATATTGGAGGGAGCAGTGGTCTTGCGCTACGAGATATGCTAGCCGACAACACGTTCATCCCTGCGGAGCGCTGCGCCGTCTTCGATCTCCCCAAAGCCATCGAAACCGCTGCAGCTAACCTGGACCCTGCTCTGAAATCAATCAAGCTTGTCCCCGGCAGCATCTTTGAACCACTCCCTGCCCCCGTGCGGGGCTCCCTTGCGTACCAGTTCCGCCGCATCCTCAATGATTTTCCCGATGACGATGTTCTGAGGTCGTGGGAGACGGTGAGAGAGGCGGCGGCAAGTGATACCAGAGTTTATGTTGTGGAGGAGTTGTTGCAACCAGATCGGACAACGTTTCAAATTGCACAGGATATCACTTTCATGCTAGTTGGGGGAAAGCGACGGAATGTCGAAATGCATGAAAAATTGGCGGCTACTGCGGGCTTCCGTCTTAATGCGCAGTATTCAGACACCGGAAATGAATGTGCGGTAATCGAGTTTGTTTTGGCATGAGGATAGGCAATACAACACTCAACGAAGTCTTAGCTAGAATAGATCCATCTTATGCTAGAAAATTCGCTCTCTGAAAAAGTCAAGCGCACATTCACCTCTTCTACCGTAGGATCTAACACCACAGCCCACTTATCATTTGAGATCCTCCTGACTTGGTGCCCGTGGTCTGAAGTTCAGATGCACTGGTCGCTTAATCGTTGGTTACTTGAAAGGGGCCTACTGCTTACCTATTCAGATCTATTACTTTGTCACCTTGAAAGCTTAAAGGCACACCTTTTACCTAACGATTTCTTGTGAGCAGCGCCGGTAATCTACGGAGTAATTCGGCGGCCGGTCATGTATCCACGAGTTAGAGTTCTTAGGTTGGATATTCTCGAATTGGAGTATTCAACGAAACGCATTGAGACGACATGGCAGATACCTACTATCTGTCTTAAGATCACGAGTGCACTCCGCCTGCGTGAACAATTTCTTTGCCTCATTCACGTTATATCACTCCGTCTGTCCAAAATGGCCTCCTTCGACAATGTCCTGCTTACCAAGGCATACGGTGGGCGGTTATGTAAGGTACGTCTACGGCCATTTCTGAAGAATAAGAACACACTTCAAATATCTACTTGATTCAATGGTCACTTACTTGTATGGGATTGACATGGCAGTAGGCTCTGGGCATCAGGCTGGTAACGAATCCTCTCATCGTCCAATTAGCAAAGAACGCCGGTTTCGACGCCCTTTTCATCGACCTGGAGCATTCGACAGCCTCCCTTGCAGATGCCAGTGCGATCGCGTGCGCAGGGCTTCTCAGTGGTCTGACGCCTTTTGTTCGGGTGCCGTTTCAATGTGGCATCGGGTTTGTGCAACAAGTGCTCGATGGTGGGGCTATGGGGGTGATATTCCCGCATATGTGAGTCGAAGGTTGAAAATTTTGGGGAGGGAACTTCACCGCAATCACAGTCTGACTAAGAGATGTCTTGATAGCCATTCAGAAGCGGATGCACGAGCAGCAATCGCAGCGTGCAAATTCCCACCACTGGGAAGGCGGTCCATGTGGGGTCAGCAGCCAGCTTTGGGGTTGCGTACAATGCCGTTTAACAAAGTCATAGAGGTGTGCGACTCGGTAGGATCGTCGGTGTTACTGATGATCGAAACTTTTGACAGCATTGAGAATATCGACTCTATTGCCTCGGTGGAGGGCGTCGACGCACTCCTTGTTGGCTGCCTTGACCTATCGACGGACATGGGTATACCTGGGAAGTTTGAGTCAAGGGAATTCCGGACGGCCCTTGAAACAATTAGCGCAGCGTGCCAGCGGCATGGCAAGCTCATGGCGATTGCGGGACTCTACAACAACCCTGAGATTCAGGATTGGGCAATTAATACGCTGAAAGTACGCTTTATGGTGTGTCAACAGGACTCGAACATTCTCGCTGCTGGGTTGAAACAGTGTGCAGTAGGGGTGATCAGTGTTGATAGGACTGCTTCGATACATTCAAAAGTTGATGGAGCGGGAATGGTTCTGCCGGCGATCGCCAGTGGAGGTGAAAAAATCTGGACGCAGATGTTTGGTGGAAGTATTTTAGAGGGGGAAATGGGATTAGATAAGATTCCGGTCAAGAAGGATGGATAATGAACGGTACGAATCGTACCGTACGATGAAGAATTAGATAGTCTAACATCGATCGAGACTGTATAATAATAGTACCTTTACAATTAAGCCTATAGTGCTTGAAATACATGTAGTCAAGAGCATCGAACATTAGAGTAAATCTGAAGTAGATTTCGAGCCCTTATCTTGCTTACGCAAAGCTCCATCCCAGCACAATTTATCCCAGGATTTCGTACTTAAAGCGACTTGGTGCTGTGTACGAAACATCAAATTGGAGGGATCTCATTATTAATCTTAGCCACAAGGATCTCCCTACGTGGCTGGAATGTTTGTTACGTAACGGTCATGTAGGTATATGAACACGATGAAATAACAGTGCTATTGCATCCGGTCAGCCACTCTTCTGACTTGAATCTCCTGGGACCAAGCCCAAAAGAGAAGCAAATAAACAGAGTCGAAGTCTGGCTTCGATCAAGTCATATTAAAGGAGCCCAATGCGAGATGCCACGGCGGAGGAGAGCTCGAATACTCTTCTACTTGAATGAAGTGAAATGTCTCATCTTGAAAATGAGCAGTGAATTAATGTCTGCTATTTCACTTTAAAGTATATATCAACTTCTGCCCAGACACCTTTCCAGCCTTGAGATCCTTGAATCCTTCCAACACTCCCTCCAGACCGGTATCACGGATTAGCAGAGGATGTGTTTTAAGCATATCGCGATCCAATAATATTTGTAGTGATCGTATCCATTCAGCAGCAAATGCCTTGAGCTCCGGATTCGCTGCTCGATAGTGAGGCTCCGGCCATCTTACCTCCTCTCCAAGCATCTCCGGTCCCATCACCCAGTCACACTTCACCGTCTTGCGTGTCGCGGCTATGGTGGGGTTGAATGGATTTAAGGACGCATAACGACCGCCTGCTCGACCCAGAGCGGCGAAACAAAGACGTGTGCTATCTGTGTTGGCGATGCAGTCGAGGACATAACGGAGATTGTTGCGCGTGAGCCCGCGAATGTCATCCGCACAGGTTGGGGAATTGTAATCGAAAACGTAGTCGGCGCCGAAAGAGCGTGCCAGCTCAAAATTACGCGGTGAGCATGTCGTGATGGTTTGGTAGCCTGCTAGCTTGAGAAGCTGTATAGCGCATGTTCCCGATGCGCTGGAGCCTCCATTGACTAGGACTGTCGTGATTTTTCTGTTGGGATCGATGACGGCTTCTCCAGGGACAGGGAAGAAAAGGCCCAGAATTTTGAAGAGCCCGTTCCAAACAGTCGTCCAGCTCATACCGAGGCTGGCTCCTTTTCCATAGCTCCAAGTTGGTGGCAGCTTGAGACAATTCCAGTGAGGAGCCGTACTGTAAGTCGCAAAGGCACCTACATCTGGGCGGATTGGATTCAAGCCGGAGACGGCAGCACATACACGATCACCAACCTGTATACGACCGATTGCGGCAGCAGCAGACCCGACTGCGGTGACCACGCCAGCATAGTCACATCCCGAGATGGCACCAGGGGTGTGGTAGTGTCCCGTCATTTTGGTATCGACGGGATTGAGAGCGACTGCTTTGATCTCGACGAAAACCCGGTCATACTCGAGCTATTTTGAATTAGTATGAGTACTCGTATAATATTAAAAAGCATGAGGATGTCCCGAAAGCTCGGCTCCCAGAGTGTCCCTCAAACAAAGGAACTTTAACGTACCTCAGGGACCGGCGCATCGTGGACGAGGATAATGTTGGGCACTGAGTCGCCAATAAGAGCGGCCTGAGTGTTGGTTATGGAACCCATCCTCAAAGTGGGTCAGGTATTCATGAACTTGGAAGCAATGTGAGGCAAGACAGACGGTGGTCACCAAGAAAGATAATTGAAAAATCAAGCAAGATGGGCAGAGACCACAAGAAAGGAGAGTTGTAAAGCTAAGTGTTTTGTCCCTCTAACATAAAACTGTACAAGATTCATCTGTCTTGTTGTCAGGTAACGTCCATCTAGTCAAGTTCCGCCAACGTTGGGGGCCCGAAAATTCGCGAAGTTTGCCGATTTCAAGGGACGTCTGTAGAAGGTTTGAGCACCAACGGGTGATAAGCTTGACGCATGGATTATTCAGGCGAGAATTAATACGACAGAGTTAATTCAATAAATCGCTTTTTTTTTTTGCGCCATACTTCGGTATTCCATAATTCGGCGTTATTCTATTGATTGGCTACACCGCAGGAAGTTACCATGTCTTTAGCTTTGCACATGTTGGAGAGGTAGCGTGATCTGTTCTTTACTTATATTGCTTCTTGCCCTCTACGGAAGGTCAAACTTGCGATAGATAGCCGGTTCAACCCACAGTAGATTTCTGGGATACCCCAAGCGATTAACCACCATGGCCACACCTCAACGGGAGCCTATTGCCATCATTGGCAGTGCTTGTCGTCTTCCAGGAAGCTCAGATACGCCGTCAAAGCTCTGGGAGCTTCTCAAATCGCCCCGCGACCTTCTCAAGAAAGTTCCAGCCGACCGTTTCGATTCATCCGCTTTTCACCATCCCGACCCCAGCCATCATGGCACCAGTAACTGCCAGGAGTCCTATTTTCTCGACGAAGATGTATCGAAGTTCGATGGTTCCTTCTTCAACATCCAGCCTGCCCAGACAGAGGCTATCGACCCTCAGCAGCGCCTCCTTATGGAGACAGTCTACGATTCTTTGTACGTTTTGCAAGTTGGAAACTTCTCCATGGTATTGAATGCTGATATTCGACCTTGTAGAGTCGCTGGTGGTCAAACAATAGAGGCCCTTAAAGGATCATCTACTGCCGTATATGTGGGCCAGATGTGTGATGATTGGGCTCAGTTGTCTGGTCGCGACTGGGAGATCCTGCACACGTATACTGCCACTGGTACCAGCCGTAGTATTGTCTCAAATCGAATCTCCTATTTCTTTGATTGGCATGGCCCAAGTATGACTATCGACACCGCTTGCTCATCATCGATGGTATGTCTCCATCATGCTGTTCAAGTCCTTCGAAATTGCGAGTCCCGAGTCGCGATTGCGGCAGGTATCAACTTGATTCTGAGTCCCGGTAAATTGTTGCCAGTCCTTATGCTATAAGTGTTAAGGCTAACGCTGCAAACTTTTCAGGCATGTACATTGTCGAGAGCAAGCTCAATATGCTTTCTCCTACAGGGAGAAGTCGCATGTGGGATGCCGACGCCAATGGTTATGCTCGAGGTGAAGGTATCGCATCCGTTGTATTGAAAACCTTGAGCGACGCCATCGCAGACGGCGATCATATCGAGTGTATTATCCGCGAAACTGGGGTCAACCAGGATGGCCGCACTGTCGGTATGACGATGCCAAGCGGAAAGGCCCAGGCGGACCTTATTCAGACCACCTACGCCCGGGCTGGGCTGGACATCAATGATCCGAAAGACCGCCCCCAGTTCTTTCACGCTCATGGGACTGTAAGCCTCCACCTTCTCGAGAATAAAACTCTTTGATATGAAATGTTTGGAAAAGCAGAGTGTTCCAATATTGTGTGAACTTCAGCGTTCTTCCAAAGCAAGCAAAGCTAATTCGAGCCCGTCATAACAGGGGACCCCCACGGGCGACCCGCAAGAATCAGAGGCCATCTCAAATTCATTCTTCCGGAGCGGCAAAGTGACCGACACACTATATGTCGGTTCGCTCAAGACAATTATTGGGTGCGTAAACTTTGCTCTTCCCCATCTCGAGTCCATCAGGGTTTTAATTAGATGTGAATTCAATCTCCAAAGAGAGGCTAATGTTTTCTTTACGTTACTGTAGACATACCGAGGGTACCGCAGGCCTTGCCAGTATAATCGGTACTTCCCAAGCATTACAGCATGGCATCATCCCTCCGAACATGCACTTTAACAAATTGCACGATCGCGTCAAGCCATTCTATACCCATCTCAAAGTCCCCACAGAAGCCACAAACTGGCCAAGTCCTGTACCTGGTCAACCTCGCCGTGCGAGTGTGAACAGTTTCGGTAAGATCTCTTTGTTTTTCCAGTATACACATTGTGATGCTGGCTGCACAGAATCTCGCTTAGCTCAAGGGGTTACTTCCTGACACATGAATAGGATTTGGTGGCACAAACGCGCACGCTATTCTTGAATCCTACGAGGCTCCTCGACTGAACAAACAGATGGTCGTCCCAGCATTCACTCCGCTTATCGTCTCAGCTGCTTCCAAGAACTCTCTTCGTGTCATGCTTTCGGAGCTGCGCGACTTCCTTGTGACTAAGCCAGACACAAATATGCGCGATCTAGCATACACCCTCCACACACGTCGCACGACTTTGCAATTCCGTAAAGTGATTTCTGGGATAGATGTTCAGGAAGTCATCGACAGGATCGACTTCATTCTTGGTGAGGATGAAACCGCTGCTGGCATAAGTACCCGGTACCCCGCTGTCCCCACTCCCAAAGTTTTGGGCGTATTCACAGGCCAGGGAGCTCAATGGCCACGCATGGGAGCAAAGTTGATTGAGGAATCGCCATTTGCGTCTGAACGTCTTGCAGAACTGGACCAAGCCTTGTCAAGTCTCCCCAAGGAGGATCGGCCCAGATGGCCGCTTGAAGCCCAGATACTTGCCGACCCATCGTTGTCTCGGCTCTCGGAAGCCCTCGTCTCTCAAACTCTGTGCACGGCCGTGCAGATAGTACTCTTCGACATGATAACGCAAGCGGGGGTCAAATTGGATGTCGTGGTAGGCCACTCATCTGGCGAGATCGGGGCTGCATACGCTGCTGGTTTCATTTCGGCCAAGGACGCTATCCGCATTGCCTACTATCGTGGCGCATACGCCACGCTTGCCCAGTCACCGAATGGTGCAAAGGGTGCAATGATCGCGATCGGTACCTCGTATGAGGATGCTCTCGAATTCTGTGAACTCGAAGACTTTGAAGGAAGGGTCCAGGTAGCGGCTCGTAACGGTGCGCATATTTTCTTTTGACTCCCCGTTGAACGAGCCAGGAAAGTTCCAAGACGCTTAGGACTTCACAGAGCAGGCAAATGGCCGTCGGTCGCTCTCGCCGTTTTCTTCCTTTTGTTCGTTGCCGTGCTAATTTACGCACAGCTTCCGAGAGCATCACCCTCTCCGGTGACGAGGATGCCATTGAAGAGGCAGTTCAAATCTTCCAGGACGAGCGCAAGTTTGCCCGTCGACTCAAGGTTGATACTGCCTACCACTCGCATCATATGCAGCCCTGTGCGGCTCCGTACCTCGCCGCCCTGAAGAAGTGCAACATGACTATCGGTGAAGGCAGTGGTCCAACTTGGTATTCAAGTGTTTCCGAGGGAGAGGCCATGACCAAGGAGAAGCTCAGCCCCCAATATTGGGTCGACAACATGACACAGGCTGTTCTCTTCGAGCCAGCGGTCACCGCGGCTGCGGAGAAAGCAGGACCATTTGACCTTGCCTTGGAGATCGCTCCGCACCCGGCCTTGAAAGGTCCGGCTCTGCAGACGCTCGAGGCAGTCTCTGGCTCAAAAGTGCCATATTCTGGCGTCCTTTCTCGAGGCAAAAATGACATTGTTGAGTTTGCCTTGGCAATTGGCTTCACTTGGATGCAACTGGGAGCTGGTTCAGTCGATTTTGAGTCGTTTGAGAAGACAGTCTCAGGCGTCGGGCATCCTAAATCACTCATGACCGATCTGCCCAAGTATCCTTTCGACCATGCACGCTCTCATATGATGCTGACCCGGTTGACGGGAGGCCACGCCTATGCCAACTCTCCACCCAACCCACTGATTGGGCGCCGATGTGTTGATCGTGAAACGACACAAGAGATTCAGTGGCGCAACTTTCTGCGTGTAGACGTAAGTTTCTCCGTATACGCGTACAAGTCCCTGGTAAGACAACGCTGACCAAAGAATGTTACCAACAGGAAGTAAGCTGGCTCAGCGGACACAGATTGCAGGGCTTAACGGTTTTCCCCGCAACGGGCTATATCGCCATGGCTGTTGAGGCTATGGCTATCCTTGCTGGTGGAAAGCCAATTGGTCTCATCAGCTTGGAGGACTTTGTCATTGGGCACGCCATGACCATTCCTGAGGGTCTAGTAGGCTTGGAGTGTTTGATCATTCTGAAGATAATCCGTTCCTTGGATGACGAACTATGCTGCGAATTTACCTGCTCCTCGGGCCTGCCATGGGACGCCTCGGCTTCGATGCTCTTGAATGCAAAAGCAACCATCACCATAGCCTTCCTCGAGCCTTCCCCAGATACTCTGCCAAGCGTGCAGACCGAAGAGGATCTTACCTTAGCGGATAGGGAGGTGGATGTCGATCGGTTCTACAGCCACCTCACGCGTCTCGGGTACAACTATAGTGGACCATTTAGGGCCGTAACGAGCATTCGTCGTCAAAAGGGTTTTGCAACTGGCACTCTCGAGGACCGGTCGGACGGCAAATGGGAGGATCAGCTAATTATACATCCGTGCTGGTTGGACACTGCGCTTCAGACCAGCTTGGTTGCTTACTCTCATCCCCACGATGAGCGTCTCTGGGCGTTGCATGTCCCTACTTCAGTCCGGTCAATTCTAATCAACCCATACTTCACACGCCTAGGAGGGCAGAGCAAGCAGCACGTATTGGGATTCCAGGCCATCGCCCAGCAAACTAGGACCGGCCAACTGAGTTGCGATGCTGACGTCCTTGCTGGAGAAGATAGGTCCCACACGTTCGTCCAGATGGAGTCGTGCAAGATGAAGCCATTCTCCCCACCAACCCCAGAATCTGACGCGCCTCTCTTCTCCAAATTTGACTACGAACTTGCCATACCGAACGGCGAGGCTGCGGTGGGTTCCGACAGGTCGTTTCCGGCTGATCAAGCCGCCGTCCTTCTCGGGACTGAACGCATGGGTTTCTTCTATTGTCGTCGCCTCCTTCAAGAAATCACTCCCGAGGAGAGGGCTAACACTCTACCGCATTACAAGCATCTCTTAAACTGGGCTGAACATGTGGTGGGACGTGTTTCTAGCGGGAAACACCCTAATGTCCCACAAGAGGCAGTGTATGACACCCACGAGACGATCAAAGCCATGATCCAACAATGGCCAACTGCCAGCGATGTTCGACTGCTGGCGGCTGTCGGTGAAAACATTGCTGAGCAAGTCCGACAGAAGGGCAGCATTCTGGAGTCCATGATGGAGGATGATCTTCTCCACCGGTTCT
Source organism: Hyaloscypha sp. PMI_1271 (assembly GCA_021399465.1). Classification (NCBI taxonomy): domain Eukaryota; kingdom Fungi; phylum Ascomycota; class Leotiomycetes; order Helotiales; family Hyaloscyphaceae; genus Hyaloscypha; species Hyaloscypha sp. PMI_1271. The sequence goes on along the minus strand of JAJTUS010000332.1, from coordinate 4,857 downwards.
ACCGCGACTCCACTGGGCTCGAGAAAGCCAACGCCTGGATTGGTCGCTTGGTCGCCCAGATTACACATCGCTATCCCCACCTGTGTATTCTGGAAATTGGTGCCGGCACTGGAGGCACCACAGATTCCATCTTGACGGCATTGGATGGTGCCTTCTCCTCGTACACCTTTACCGATGTTTCGGCAGGCTTCTTCGAACGTGCCCAAGAGCGATTCAAGGTTTGGGCGGACCGTATGGTCTTCAAGACGTACGACATGGAGAAGTCACCAGTCGAGCAGGGTTTCGTTGAGGGTACGTATGATCTCGTCATCGCATCTAATGCATTGCACGCCACAGGGCAGTTGGATGAGATGATGGCAAATGCCCGGGCACTGCTCAAACCAGGTGGGTACCTGATTCCGCTGGAGATTACCTCGAACGACTTTCTGGGAATTGGGACAACCATGAGTGGTCTACCGGGTTGGTGGGCAGGAGCTGGGCACGACGAACGGCGTCTCAACGGCCCGTTGTTGACGCTCAAGGAGTGGGACAAGTTAACGCGTGCTCATGGCTTTGGTGGTGTCGAGACGGCCACACCCCAGGTGCACCAGCTTCTTCCATATTCCGTCTTCGCCTGTCAAGCCGTTGATGAACAACTCAGTGCACTACGCAATCCCCTTTCTCAAGGCTCAGCCGATCTCACAGCGTCTCTCGCATCAACAGACTTGATCATTATTGCGGGATCTACGCCTGAATCTCGCTCACTTGCAGATCAGGTCTGCCTATTGCTTGGCGAGGGGCAGGGGCAGACGCAGAGATATGAGAAGATAAGTTGTCTCACTTCTCTGGAAGAGCTCACCGAACAAAATCTGCTTATTTCTAGCTCGGTACTTTGCCTCACTGACCTTGACGAGCCGTTCCTGAAGGAGAGATCTGCCTCCAAACTGGTCAGCCTGAGAACCCTTTGGCGCCGAAGTGAGAGCATCTTGTGGGTCAGCCGTGGGATTCGCGACGACAATCCCTATGCTGCCATGATCCTTGGATTAGGGCGAGCGATGAAATCTGAATATCCCAATATCAATCTCCAGATGCTCGATGTTGACGTTGTGGACGCAAAGACACCGCAAATACTGGCAGAGGCTCTCATTCGGATTGAAATTTTGGGCATGTACAAGGAGACGAATGCTACCGGGGATGAGTTCCTATGGTCCTTGGAGCCGGAGATGGTCTACGAGAACAACCAGCTTCTCATCCCTCGCCTGTACCCTTCTAAGGAGGCCAATAATCGCTACAACACGTATCGTCGAACCATCCATACTGCTATCGATCCCAGCAAGCAGATTGTCGCCCTAGAACCCAGTGAAGACTCGTATGGATTGTCAAGTGTGTCGCCTCTTCGTGTCCCGACCTTTGCCGCTTTCCCCAAGGGCCGCAAGACTGTTCAGGTTTCCCACTCGCTGCTGCAGATGATCAAAGTTCACAATGCAGGATACTTCATGCTGTGCACAGGGACCGACACTGCCACTGGTCAACATCTCATTGCTTTGTCTGACGTAGCTGAAAGTCCTGCACCGACTTTGGCCGAGTGGGCGATCCCAGTGTTAAGCAATTCAACGGAGGCCATTCTCTCGCTCTCTGCATACATCCTCGCCAAGAGCATCATTGCCGTTGTGCTCCCAGCCGGTCGTGTCCTCATCCACGAAGTTGATACCGTTCTGGGTAATGCCATCACCGAGGAGGCCGAGCGATCTGGCGTCAAAGTCTGGTTCTCTTCATCGGTCAAGGGCAACAAGATGAAGAATTGTGTCTTCGTGCACCGCAACCTTCCAGCGCGCTTGATCTCCCAACTTCTCCCAAGCAATATCTCACTTTTCATCAACATGGCTCAGGCTCCTGGTGCCGAAGAGGTAGGCGAGATTATTGCCAGAAGCCTTCCACCACAAACGCAGATCAATAGGCCATCTGATTTCTTCAGGAACGAGACATTGACCTTCCCCGGAGCTTCCACCGAGTGCATTCATGAAGCCATCGAGACAGCTTGGCAAGCCAGCCAAGAGATGAGTTCATCATTCGAGAACGAGATTTCGACAGTGCTCCTGCAAGACATTGGCAGCCATTCAACCATAGGAGAGCCATTGAGTGTCGTTGACTGGAATGTCCCATCGGTCGAGATTTCGCTCAAGCCAATCGACACTGGAAACATCTTTCGCGCGGACGGGACGTACCTCCTTGTCGGCCTCTCGGGTGAACTTGGACAGTCGCTTTGCCAATGGATGGTCGAACATGGTGCCAAGAACGTCGTTCTGACCAGTCGAAAGCCCAAGGTCAGCCCAGCTTTCATCAAGAGAATTGAAAGGTTGGGTGCCACCGCCACGTTCATGATTTTGTAAGTATAAGCAGCATCGTAGTTTCCTCTGCTTCCTCTCCTTTTTTAGTGGAGGTAATTGAATTAACGTGTCCTTTCTAGGGACATTACGAGCCGTGACTCACTTCGTTCCTGCTATGAAGAGATTTGCCGTACAATGCCGCCCGTGATTGGAGTTGCTAACGGCGCCTTGATTCTCGAGGATTGCCTCTTTGACAATCTTTCTTGGGAATCCTTCGACCGCCAGGTGGCGCCCAAGGTTGACGGCAGCAGGCTGCTCGACGAACTCTTCTACACTACTAAGCTCGACTTCTTCGTCCTCTTTACGTCGCTCGGGAACATCATCGGAAACACTGGCCAGGGAAGTTACGTCGCGGCAAACCAATACATGGTCGCCCTAGCACAGCAGCGCAAGAAACGCGGTGTCCCTGGCTCAACAATCGCCATCAGCTCGCTCCTGGGTATCGGCTATGTCGAGCATTCCCAAACCTTCGATCCAGTTTATTTCACCTCGATCGGTAGCTACCGAAACGTGTCAGAGCAAGATTACTTGCAAATCTTCGCAGAGGGAGTCCTGTGTGGCAAGCCAGGTAACCCTGAGAACTCGGAGATCGCCACTGGTTTGATTCCCACCTATGATGACGGCACCAACAAGAATTACCGATCCCAGTTCCACCGCGATCCCAAGTTTGTCCATTTCCTCATGGAGAAACCCGAGGCTCAGGTCGTCGGTGGCAGTACTGCCCTGGTACCAGTTCGTGTTCGTCTCGCGGGCGTCACTAACAAAGAGGAAGCTATGATGGTCATCAAAGGTCAGTAGTGGTATGCCATCCTAATTATACCTAACTAACATCCAAAACAGAATCCTTTATTTCCCGTCTGAAGGGTATCCTCCAAATCCCGCAAGATGGATTGGTGGACAAAGCCGTTACCCTGGTAGAGCATGGTATCGATTCCATTATGTCGGTTGAAATCCGCACCTGGTTCTTGAAGGAGTTGGACATCGATATCCCCGTTCTTCTAATTCTGAACGCCACCGCCACCATCGACGAGCTAATTGACAATTTAATGAATACGATTTCCCCAGAAACTTCGTGGGTTACCTGGGACAAGCCGGCTTTGACCAATGGAGATTTGCCATTGACCAACGAGATTCGCACAAGCCAGTATTAACACACGGGACTTCGCACTATGACTGGGATGTAATGGGCGTAGTTATCAATGTCGATGACAGGTCGAGTGAGGAGTTTTGTTATTAGAATAGATTTCTTGATTTCCTTAGAATTAAGGGCTTATATATGTAAATAGAATTTTTTGTTCTTGATATGATATCCCGGAGTCAGAAAACATTATCCCATTTAAGAAATAAGAGTAAAGGAAACGAAAAATCTGCGATATATAATAGATATGCCTTATACTAGCTACTCGTCTATAAGTGGCTTGCCTAAAGTAGCTAAAGAGCTAATATATACCCTGTAATGAGTACACGTGATAGAGCACGAGTGGACGCCCGGTGTTATGCATGGAGTTTCCTATTTGGGTCATTGTTTATATATTATATTAGAACGTCCGAATCGTATTTCCTAATTAGGTAAAAACTTGCGCCCGCCTAGCTGAATACTAGAGAGTATATAAAGATATATATAGAGCTTTAAGAATAGGCATTAATTAGTCTCTTATTAGAGTTACTTCTTCGAATCAATTATACTTGCAAGTGTCACTCTTAGCTTACCTACCTTAACTACCTATACATTACCCTGCTATTATATTCCTTATATTCTAATTAATTTATACCTTCAGGGAGCAGTTTATTATAAGGTAGTCAAGTAGTTAATAGACTAAACTCTTAATAGCTCTAGTATTAACCAGGAGAAGCGCCTCTATTATTGCTGGCAATTCCTAGTCGGATATCTAGGGGAGCGCCTAGTTAGGCACTATTAGGCTTATCTAATTAGAAGAATAAAATAAAATACAAATATTACTAAGACAAAGTGGGAGAATAATACTAATAGAGAAGTTAGTAGTAGCTCACTTTTATATTATGGAGTTAGAAGTAAAGATATAACAAAGAGAGGATCTAAAGGAGCTATAAGCCTAGATTTGTTATCTTGAGAATACTCGAGTACTTGTTATGACTATAATAGTTAAGTGGGAACCTGTTATACCCCTAGTAGTATCCTTGTCTTATAAGGTTCTAAAAACCAGAGAATTACTAATCTATAAATAAAAGAATATTAAGGAGGCTTAGGACTTTTTTTTATTAAGTAAAGCTAAAGTAATAGAAAGATAATAAGATAATATAAGCCACAAATATAATAAAGGTTATATATTATATTTCTTGTTTAAAGGTATAGCTAGAGATTTTTCTGAAAGTATAAGAAGTAAATAATAGACATTAATGTTATAAGCTAGGAAGCTTTTATTAAGTTTATAAAAGATTTTATCTTAGATCCAAAGAACTATAATATAAATATAATTACCAAGTTTAAGGAGGTAAAATAACAACTATATTA
>JAJTUS010000331.1:0-34534 GCA_021399465.1 Hyaloscypha sp. PMI_1271 | reverse complement strand
TAATATAATTACTAATATTTAACTTAGAGAATATATATATATTATCTAGCTTATTATTATAGAGATATTTATAGATTTAAGTATAGTAAGATAAGATATATATTAGGAATAATATTTAATTTACTAGAGATATACTAAATATTAAGTTAATATTAGGATAAGTACTATAAAGTAATAATAATCTTATATTTACTTACTTATATTATTTATTACTAGTAATCTAAATATATACCTTATATAACTATATAATTAATTAATATAATAATAAGATCTTAGACTAATTAAAGCATTACTCGTATCTATAATAAGTATAGAATAGATATACTACTTTAAGCTTAGTAAATCTATAGTTCTTTCTATTATAATTTAGGTAATTTACTAAGAAATAGAATTAGTTAAATAATATAAATATAATTTTACTAAGATTAGAAAGATAATATAGCTCTCCTTAAGATAAAAGGCGAGGATACTAAAGCTCTCTTATTTAAGATATAATCTATAAGTATAGTTATCTTACTAGATTATATAGAATTATCTTAGGGTTTAAAAGATAAGCCTTAATAGATTTAAATAATATAATCTCTTTTTATTAGGTTCTTACTTAATTCTCGTTATATAACTTTTCTCTTTATACTAGTTATATCTTATTCTCTACTAATTATAAGTAGTTTAGTCTTCCTCTTCTATAAAGGTTTAGTAATCTTTATATAAAAGTATAAATTTAGTGAAACTAATTAGCTATTCTAATAAAATACTTAAACTATTAGAGATTCTCAAGAAATTAGATAACTTTTATTATTACTACTTACTCTTTATATTAACTATTCCGAAGCTATTAACCTAATAACTAAGTAGTTTAATAGATAAGTATTCGAGAAACGTCTTTTTTTCTAAGAACGAGATTCGCTTTTCCTTAAAAAGAGTAAGAGTAATATAGAGGTATTAAATATAATCCTCTTATAATTTAGAGAATACTATAATATTTTTAATAAAGTAATAGTAAAAGTAACTATATCTCTTTAAAAGGTTATTTATAAAACACTAAATATATACTAGTAATCTATAATAACTTATAAATATAATATAAGAAGTCTCTTATTCTTAGTAAGAAATTACTATAAAACACTCTTAATAGTCTTCCTTAATAAGGAATTAATATAATAATAATATATCTATAATAGAGATATAGCTAATACCCCTAAATATATTAATAATATCTTACTATAATAGTATCGAGTAATTATTAGGGATCTTAAGACTATTAAATACCCTAAGATCTATAACTAGGCGTCTCTTAAGCTTCTTATTAATATTCTTCTAGAAAATAAATATAAATTAACTAAAGGATATAGTTCCTTATAAGAAGTATATCTTATTCTAGATATAAAGGCTATTAAATACTTCGTTAATAACTTAATAATTATATACTTTAACTAGATAAATCTTATATCTAATCTTCTTTTCTTATTACTTATTTATAAGGGGAATCTCTATATACTTATTCTCTAGGATATTAATTAGGGATCTATTATCCTCTTAGTAGTCCTAGAATTTAACTATAATAACCTTAATATACTTAGCTAGTACTAGGTTTTTTATATAAATATAGATATTGTTTTTAAGGGATTTCTTAAGTACTTTAATAAGCTTTATAATACCTATACCTTTTATTAATCTAGGTAAGGCTAAGGAAGAACTTATAGTATTATTATTAAGCTTAATATATGAGATAATATAATAATTCTCTTCTTTAAAGTCTTAAATTATACTTAGTTATATAAAATAAAGAATTATCTATACTTTATTTATAGTATTTATATAAGTAATATAGTTAGTTAATATATTATAAATACTATTAAAGTAAGTATTTATAGTATAATTACGTCCTAATAATAGTATTATATAAGTTATATTAATATAAAATATAGCTCTTATTAAGATAATAACCTTTTTCTTAATAAGGACCTTATAAGTAACTCTAGTACCTTAGTTATATACCTTAATAAGGACTTCTAGATTATTAATAGTATTAAAGGTAATAGTTTAACTAAGTAAGTTTATAACTATATTATATAAAATAAGAAATATATTACTTAAGAAAAGTAGTAGCTCGAGGTTATTTATTACCGAAGTATTAATAGTAACTTTACTAAGAACTAAGTAACTATTAACCTTTCTACGAATATATATATTAAAAGTAACGTATCCTTAAAGCTCTTAAATAAAAGTAATACCCTTAATAATAGTAGCTTATATTATATTAATTTAAGTAAATAAGTTCTAAGAGAGCTATTTATAGTCTATTAATAAGCGAGAGTAACTAGTATCTATATAGATCTAGAATACCTCGCTATTAAGTCTAAATTTAATACTTAGAGTAATATACTTATATCTAATAATAATCTTAGATATTATAGGGCTTTAAGTAAAGCTTATTATAATAACCTCTAAGTAAGATAGTTTAATACTAGTAAACTAGAGTAGCTTATTTATAGTTAGTTTCTTAATAATAGATAAGTATAAATTAGTTTATATAATTAGAGTTACTTATTAGAATTAGTTATACTTATAAGTATTACTTTTAAACTTATTTACTTTAATTACTTATATATTACTTTATTATTATATGTCTTAGAAAGTAATATAAGAACTCTTAATAAGTATATTTAATAGTAAATTAAAAATAGTATTAAAGGATAGTATTTTACAAATAGTTCTTTTATAAGTAATTAAGACTTTTACTCTTAAATTAAATATATTTTAGTTTTAGTAAATAGCTCTAAATATACTAATTCAATTTATTAGTCTTTTATAAAGTATAAGAGAATTACTAAAAGTACTCTAACTTCTAATCTTTATAATATAGCTTAGAGTTTTAATATAAGTAATTTAGTTAAGTCTATAATTAATAAAGTAATTAAAATAAAAGTCTTATTAGTTATTTATATAAATTTTAAGTTCTTTTATAAATACTTCATTAAGCTAGATACTATATAAGAAAAGCGACTTATAATTAATATAATATACCTTTATTAGGCTTATAAATAATAAGAGATTATAGGCTCTTCTTAGAGGTTGAAGGTAGCTTGTGCGTAGCCTGCTATGCACGCTGTATGTACTTTGTCAAGATGACAGAGACAGTCACGTGACTGCTAGACCTTATTCTATAATTCCATTCTTCCAGTTGTAACTGGCCGAGGGCTTGCCAGCCTGCACCAGAACGACCGTTCCATGCCGAGAATGCCTTGCGTGATTTTCAAGCCTCTTGCGTTGCGGGCTATCCCGATCTGGACATATTGATGGCGAAACCATGCACACCCTTCGTGGAACGCTTGAACGTGGAGCGCAATGGTACTTCCGGCGGTAAAAGTACAAAGGGAAATGGGTCACCCTTCCTTTACGCATCCATATAGGTTGATGGAACTGGGAAGAAATTCTGCGTTCCACGCCGCAGTACGTGCCTATGGCACGTAAGTTAAGCGCGGCACCAACCTGCATCACTGGCAGAAACCCGTGCAGACGAATCTTCTCCTGCAGGGTATATAAAACTGCTAGCCCTCACGGCCGCTTTTGCTCCCTCTTCTCCAATGCTTTATTTTATTTGGAGCTGTCCATTCGGTCAAAAACCTGTAAAATTTGGTAAGTTATGTTCTATGGCGATAACCTGCAGCAACCCCTTGGCGTCTCCCATCCTTGCCGCAGCCTTGTGCACCTTGCTCTTTATGCTTTCTCCGCGACTAACCTTATCATAGAATTGCAGCAGCTGGCTCGAAAACGTCCAAGTTGCATTGAGATGCACAACTAGAAACTTCCAGCACGTTTCTCCGTTCTCACTCGGCTCTGCGGGACCTGCATGGTAGACACGGCGAACACCTCGAATCCGCGAGTGCGCCATTCCAGCAGCATTTTCAGCTCTCGTAATCTTCAAAATCCGCAGCTCAAATCATCAAATACTCCAACCGCAAGGACGCTTAGGAAGACCTAGTTTCTGATCATTCTTTCAAGGTCCCTTGTTCTATTCTTCTACTCAGCTTCGCCTCGGAAACGACTTCCTCTATGGCTTGATTTGTGATAGAGATTTCGAATAATAAAGGCGTAGCGGAGTTCGAGATCAAAAGGGTGCTTCCCGTGATCCTTGGCTTTTCGAGATATTCCATTTTATGATAAAGCAGGGGAATTAACAGCACTGAATAGGAACAACACTAGGCGTTGAAATGCCTAAGCTCGTGTCATGAGTGATGAGTCTCGTCTTGGTCTGCAAGTTTTTGCTTATCTGAATTCCGTTATAAACTGAGCAAGGCTAGGAACGCTTCACAAAACCGCCTATAACCTGCCAAGCGGCACCAATCTCATTTGTGCTATTGATGGTTCTACTTTCCGAATTCCTTCTGGTCTTGTGTCTAGTTATCTTACTGAGCTTTCTCTCGCTTCATGTCCACTTCAGCGATACATTTACCTGTACCTGAGCATTGTGCAATGAGTGGTACCGTGTATTGGGTCAGACCAACTGCTGCAAGGCTGTTGAGTTCTGCGGACACCTCCAAGGTGGTTGAGTTCTGCGGTCACCTCCAAGGTGGTTGAGTTCTGCGGTCACCTGCAAGGTTATTGAATTCTGAAGACACCTGCGCCGGAGCGACTCTTCCGAACGCCAATAGGCTCGCCAATTCTCTGTCGGGACAGTATCGGGGCTGTCAGTGTCGGGAATTTGTGACGGGGGCTGTGCTGAGCGAATCACATAAAGGGTGTGGTGGCACAAAACTTCAATCTTTCACTAAAGGCAGCCACAGAGGGATGTGATTGGTACGTTTGAATGCAGACTCACGAAACGAAGAGACTGACATCCGTGTCGCCTTGCCAAATTCCTGACACCATGAACCTTCAAAGCTGTTCATCTATTTATTTAGTGCTATATATTCTCGGTCACCGCTCTTTCGAAACTCACCTCTCATCAAACAAATACCTAGACGTTAAAGATTATTTCAAGTCAAGCAGTCATGGGTAAGCGCCTGCACATCTCCAGTGTCATCACGTGCAATTGTCACTTAGTCCCCAGCCTGGCTGCTTCACATCCGTTCTCGCGATCGTTTTCACTATCCACCACTTCTCTAACTCCCTAATAGTCTCCTCAGACGCAGCAATCGCAATTGTCTTCGGACTTATTGGTGCAAGCCTCAGTTTCGTTGGTGTCATTATTGCATGTCTTACCTTACGCTTTATGACATTGGAGAGGTGTACGTTTTTCAGTTCTCTCGTTTTATCTCCGCACGGCCCAACGCTCACAAGTTTTCTCGATAGATGAGCGGCATCGACGAGTGCGTGGAGACGATCACGAACCTGTTTTTCAGCATCTTCACACGCATCTCTTCCCGTCGTCTCAGCAACAAGGGCTTGGAGATAGAGATCTGAAGGTGGCGTGAAGAGCATCGTTATTCACTACTGCTCAGAAAGCATCGTCCTTTATTGTATACTTCGATATTGTGGTTCCCTTTCAAGACTCTTTCCACTTCGTCCACTGGGTCAACATCACATGACTAGCTGGCTCCGGCACCAATTCCTTCATCTACCAGGGGCCGCATTAGCAGGAGCAAATGCAAAGAGTAAAAGCTAGATTTTGTCTCATTAAGAGAACATATTACGATCTTGTCCCCCTCACCCCCCCTAGTAACAAAGCAGCGCAAGAGAAAGTATTCTTTTAAAAGAGGACTTAGTTAGTAAAGAGTATTTAATCTTGGGGAGAACCCCCGAGCCCCCCCTTTATAGAAAGGAGGAAGTAGAGAAAGGCAAAAGTAGTCTTTAATCTTGGGGGGAGACCCCCTAAACCCCCCCTTAGGTAAGCCTCCGGTAGCTAGTCATGTGATAAAACATTTTACCTCAAACCTGCTTAAAGGAAAGGGGGAAGTAGAAAAGGTAAGAGGAGTTTTTAATCTTGGGGGGAGACCCCCCAAACCCCCCCCCCTTCAGCTGTCTAATAGGGTTTTAAGTTTACAAGTCACGTGCGGTCGGATTTTTACCATCACGTGAACATTTTGCCACACCAGCCCCCCCCCCCCCCCCCCCCCCCCCCCCCCACACCCAGCTGACGTAAACAAAACCCAGCTTTTAACAAGTCAAAATCAGGCTTTTAATTATTCATGACAAGCTCCTTGCCTTTCAATTGCAGTGCTTCGAGTCAGATTGTTTACGTAGCCTTAACCCAATTGATCTATCCCCTCCGAGAAGTGAGATTACGTTCTGCATTTCTCTTAGTCGGACAAGGCTCCCGCCTCTGGCTTCTTATAGTGCAAGGCTACCACCAAATCAATGGCCACGCTAGGCTAGCAGCTGACTATGCAACAGATGGGCCTTTTCTTTTCCACGCTGCCGAGTTATAGACGCCTCGTAGGAATTGCGACTATCAAAGTGACCAATGTAAAGATCTTTGCGTCGCCTGCGGTAAGTGGAGGAATTGTTTCAACCTCGATAATGCCCTCGCTGCCGTGTGAACCATATTCGTGCTGGCCAAGTGTGGCAAAAAGTTGTTTTTTGGCGTTTGTGTGCCTTCTCGGTGGTTTTTTTTTTGAGCTCTGTGCTTTTGTGCAACGCTGGTGTCTGCGCTCAAAAATGTCGCAACAGAAATATTTTGTGGAGGATAGGTATGGATGGCGTCAGGCAACACCACACTGAGGGACGAGCTGCGGTCAAAGTTCAGCCCGCCATGCTGCTTCCAGCACCCAGGCATGTCTCGACTCTCGAACTTTTCTTATGAGTGACTAAGACCTCATTCCAAGCCCTAAAGCCCATGGTGCCGAGCTTACTGGCTGGGTTAAGCATTTGGGTTTTGGATGTTCGCGATCCACTCCACTCAAGCCTCTTCCAGACATCCTCATCGGCGTCGCCCGCAGTCGGGATCTATCGCCCACCACCATGAGAGCTATCTTTGTCCCTAATCCTCTGTACCAGTAGCGACCCGACCCCGCGCCCGGTGGATAGATCCAATGGATGTTTCTCGCGAATTTTGACATACGGTAGGTACTTCGTAATCCGGCACCCTGTAGGTGCTCCCAATGGGATGGCCTAAAGACCCTGCGGCCCATCCCTGGCCGCGGGACCCTGGCTCCTGCAGCTCCCCCTGTTGGCTCCTGGGATCCTGGGAAAATTTGGCCCGCTGCCCCAGATAAGCTCCAGCTCCAGCGGACCAGCTCGACACAGCAGCCACGCGACACCTCCGAGACAATCATACTCGGAGAGGTTATTGGTTCGCTTTGCAACCTCGTACGCATTGCGGGCGCCTTCCCACTCCTAAGCCACTCAACTTGCCTATTTTCAAGTGAGCATCGGCTTGAGAGCTGCGACTGTGAGCTCCGACGCCTGGTTCTCATAATTCCTCCTGCTGGATGATCTATAAGATGCAGACCCGCATCGAAAAAATTCTGGCTTCCATCTCGCGTGCAAGTTGCATCTCATCACTCGATTTTTGATCCAATTAAAAGAATACAGAAATGGGTGGGTTATCCTCCTGGCTGAAGGGAGGCTATCACGTGCGAGCGTCACTCCTCCTCTCGCCTCTCCCTTCAGCCTTGCGCATCCCTCAACACCTTCCATCCCCGTGCAACAAAGGCTCATTTCTAAAACTCTCTGCAGGCTCCTCGGATACATCTATCAGCATCGCTTTCGGCATTGTTAGCGTCTGCATAAGCCTGATTGGTGTGTGGATCAGCTACCTGACTTTGCGAGCAATGTGTCTTGATGATGCCGGTATTTCTCCCAAATTCCTATTTGTAAACATTGCTACCCTTCGAAAAGTACTCTTGTGGACATTCTGGTCAGCTTTTTCATTAGCCCATCGCTAACAACACGTATCTCCAGGACGTAACATACGTCAACGCCCCCTCGATCACGATCATATCCTTCGGCACGAGCATACACACTTCGTTGGGCAATCCCCTCCGAGTCGAAAACGAATTTCTACTTTAGCTTGAACTATAGTATGCAGGGGCAAATATCAAGCTGGGAGATGGAGTTCAAGGTTTAGTTGGCGTTTAATCTCCTCTACGTGGGTGACTGGCTACTTGGAGTTTGGCAGGGAAGATAAACTGGATGGGGAAAATCGATAACGAATTTTACAGAGCTCATTCCGTAGGTCTCATAATGAATTAAACTTCTGTTCCGCGCAGTTGGGTTTCGTCGCAGAACCCCTTCGGTTAGCATGCCTAGATGACTTCCCCAGGCTACTTTTTACTCTGCCTAGTGGCACACTTCTTACAGTTTTTGAGTTCCTATTTCCCCACCTAATTTCATTGTACTGCTTGCTGCAATTGATGTGTGGTGTAGGAATTGTCATGAGCAGGGGACCTCTTCTCCTTGATAATGGATTGTGGGAACTCGATCCCAAGCATTGGAACGAACACGTAACCAATATCAGACGGCCGAGAACGAAGGCTAGTGTTTCCTTGTCTACTGCAACGTCTCGCTCCAAGAAAACAGCAGCGTAGCATGATGAGATCTGGTTGCCGCTCAAAACGCCTAATTGAAGCGGCCAGTGCATGTGACAATTAATCGAACTTAGTCACCTGACCCGAATGTCAGCACTGTAGAATTCTGCAGCAGGTGGAGAAGCTAAACCCGCATTTCTATGGTTGAGCTGCAAAAGCTACAGCACTAGTTTATTTCCTGGGGGTTGGCGTGGAGTGGCTCCGTAGAGGAGGTATGGACACCCATGCTGGGTGATGCGCTGGTCAAGCAAATCTGCCTCAAATACACGCGGGGCGAAGATATCATTGCAATATATCTTCGCCCCCAAGATTCATTTTGTGGCAGCCACCAGGAGATCTGATTGACCCGCTTGCCGGAACCTGTCAAGGTTGGGTGAGACAGGCAATTCCACGACCATCAGTGCCATCGTATCTGAGACATGCGTTCACACCCAGAAATATGTTTCACGAGCTGACTGCTATCTCAGCCCTCACAAATCCGTACCGCTCATTTGTTTCAATTATATATTCTCAACGGTGACCGCCTTGCTCAAACTAAAGAAGGTGCATTTCCAAAGTCGATTTCAAACATCAATTTCAAACCAATTCAATCATGGGCAAGTCACCCCGGTTCTTACCCCAGGCTAACGAAAAGCTCCATCACGTGCAGCTCTGGCACAGAGCCTTTTACGCACCCTTTTCGGTTTTTCTCTAATCTTTAAACAGTCTCTTCGGATGCCTCAATTGCAATTGCATTCGGCCTTACCGGTGCGATTCTTAGTCTTGTCGGGGTCATCATTGCATGTCTTACGCTACGCTTCATGATGATTGAGAATTGTACGCAACCTTACTTTCCTCCTCTCACGTTCTCTCGGTGTACTGCTTTTCCTAATTGTTGTTGATGCTTACATATTCGCTCGATAGATATGCGGGGTCAACTAGCGGGTCGAGAGCCTGTTCGACATGAGCATACGCATCTATTCCCATTCTCTCGGGAGCAAGAGCTTGAGGACAGAAATTCGAAGACGGCTTGAAGGTTATATCATTAGCTGGCGGAACAATCATTTATGAAGATCGTGTCGAACGAATGTGTTTAGCTATAAAAACTGATCGCAAGTTTTCTAAAGAATTAGTCCCTGATCACGTAGAGCCCTCCTCATTCTAGGCACGTATTTGTGGCTTCTTGGAGCAAGACTCCCACATGTCTTTTTCATGTTCAAGATGGGGAGTGTGGTTTCACTATTTCCATTTGTTCTCTGATGCACTTGCACTGGACAAAGAGGCTGCAGCAACACATTAACCGCTGTTGAGAATGGTGACGGCCTTGTTTGCCTCCCTCTGCTGCGCATGGTTCGCGGCAAAGCCCACGAACCGATGAAAGTCTGAGATTGCAACATTATCAAAGTACTTCTCTGGTACTCAAAGAATTTGGTCAGGAAATCAGCTCAGTTGGGACGACTCTGGCGCCACGCTCGCCGACTTCCCCGCCTTCAAGGATTAAATTTAAGGCAAAAAAGTGAGGCTGACGGAAGGACTCTGCCCGCGATCAATCGATATTGGCTGTGACCACTCATGGCCTGGCACCGCACTTAGGAGGCGCGTCGTAGTTTCTTTTTGATCTTTCGATGCAAGCCGCCTGCGCAACCATCCAATAGATCCTGGGCAAGGGTCGGAAAGAGCGAATGAACAAGCTTGCGGTAAGCAAGAGTGAGTTTCGAGCAGCATCGCACCTCGATTGCACACCATGATTCAGTGATCAGAAAGATAATCAAATCGCCAACGTAGAACCGCATACTCTTACACCACAACCATGCAACTCACCGCTTACTTAGGGGATCGAGGGACACAAGCTAGCTGCTAATAGCAACACACAGTAATGCCTCCCCCCAACACTATTCGCGCGGTTCTAACATCTAACTCTATTTCTGAGGGCGGCTGAGGGAGCATTTTCACCCTCCTTTTCCTGTTCTCATTTGGGAGCGTGGTCGATTTTCATACTCCAGATGGTATATATCGGCCTATCATCTGAGCTGGGAGCCTCGCTGTAGTAGGTACAAGAGTTGGGTCATGCACTCTTTGATCTGCTGCCTCAACCCGTCCTCCGAGGTCTACTTGACGGCTCCAGCTCCGGCTATCCGCCCGCTATGCCTATCCCCCGATGCGGAGCAATTAAGCATTGCTGAGACCACGATGATGCGGGGCCTTTACAGCCTTGGGTGAGGAGCCCCGTGCCGCGGCCCGCTATCAGTGCAGCAAATTCACCCCATTTGGGGTGATTTTGCTGCCCAACTGTCCTAGTACCCCCGCACGCGCCTCCGCTTAGTCACGATACACACCTGCTAAATTTGTTAGCGAATAGAGCCTGAAAATCAAACCCCCTGACAAATTTCTTTAATAGCCAATACAGTGGGTTTTCCTTACATAAAAAAATCAAATGATATGCAGTCTACAGTATTACCCTCTATAAAATTGTTAAACTTTAATTGTCATGTTGTGGGAGTTCTTATAGAAAAAGTTGATTTTCGACCCAGATTTTGGTGTAACACCGACTGAACGGAGGCGCGTGCCCCGTTAACGAGCCGCACTAACAATTCGCTAACGGAGTGGATCGTACGGAAGGGGGTCCGGTAAGCACCGCACCTGGGTGAGTTACAGGGGTGCGAATGAGGACCCACCGGGTTATTTTTGCCTGATTTTTGACTTGAAGAAAATCGACTTTTCAATCTCAAGATAGAACCAGTTCTATAACGCTTTTTGTTGTAGAATCAGGACCCCCCCCCTTGGTGCGCCCTGTGCGTGCTTATGTCACGTGTTCAGGGGCTTAGCTCCAGGGCATGTTTCGCCCTATATAAGCTTCTTCAGAGCACCTAATTTATGCTCCTCAGAGAGCGCATTTTGACTGCGTCACTTTTATAACACTTTATATATAGTTTAGAAACGCTTTAGGTAGGGGGTTAGGGTGTGGGTTAGTTAGGGTTCGCTGGGGGTCCGAGGGGTGATGTAACGAGTCGAGACCCGATTGATGCTTGGCTAGAGAGCCTTCGCTCAGGTCACATGACCTCGGACATGTCCGTGGTCATGTGATACGCCCCCTTTAGTTAACAGAGTAACCTAAGCGTTACTCAGGGAGCTCGGACGCCTTAAGGAACACGGTTCCCGTCCTCGCTTCCTTTTTCTCTTCTCTTTTCTCCTTAGAGAATTCTATTTAGTTAATCGAACCACTAGTCTTCTTTGCACAAAGGCCTGGCCCGTGACAGGTGATAGGAGCCCCCTACTTAGGAATACTTGAGAAATGGTTATAATACAGTTAGAAAACAGTATTTAGTTTACTAACTATAAAGATATAATTAATATATAGCGAACAGGCACAGCTTTTACTATGTCCTGTTCGCTGTACTATATGGACGGGAAGTTAATGCCTGACGAAAATTTCATCTAGTTACTTTGAAAATGGCAGCTGCATGGCATCGAGCCTGCATCGACAAGCGAGGCGCCTCGAACCCAGAGTGTGCTAGCTGCTCAGTGGTCGATGGTGGAGGCGTGGAGCCCCGGCCGATGTTGAAAAAGGCGTACCAGGCGTCTCTTTCACATGTACAAATCCGGCGTAGTGCAGCGGCCTCTATTCCAACTCGTCGAAGCGGCCTGGCCCCTTCCCAAGCACCTTCCACCACCCAGGCCAGTGACATGGGCGTCTGCATGGTTTATGAGGGCTTGCCGTCGAGGCTATTCAGGGTTACTCAGAACCCCTGTCATCTCACCTGGTGGAGCACACGGGTCAACCAGCTACGCTGCAGACTCAAGGCTTGGGTCATAAGAAATCACTACCGGTATCCATCACCCCCCCCTGATTCTGCCATCGCTAGAGAAGGGAATTTATGGGGCGAAAGTGGGGCAGTCTGGATTCTTGACTGGTCAAAATGATCACCGCCTTACAAGGGGGGTGACGGTGATTTCTTACCTTCCGTACCAGCTCGCCACAGACCGCCCGCCCTCAAACCTCCAACCTTCCACCACCGTCAAACCGCCCGCCATCAAACCACTATCAAAACGCCCACTCCGCAGGTCCGCCCCAAGACTGTCTCACTTAAAAGAATATCTTAAAACTAGTCCTCTAAAGGCATCATCCGCTAACCGCCCGCCATCAAACAACTATCAAAATGCCCATTCCGCGGCTCCGCCCCAAGGCTGTCTCACTTAAAAGAATATCTTAAAACTAGTCCTCTGAAGGCATCACCCATTAACCGCCCACACCTCCTTCCTGCTCAACTTAGATTTTGGAGACCTTAACGCCACAGATTCAAAAAATTAATATGATATTCGTAATATTTCGAGTATTCTCTATAATCTGGACTTTTTTTGGGAATTTTCCAAACACTTTGAAAAATCGAGAAAATTTTGGTGGGGTATGCGTGGGGGGAAGGGGGGTTTGGGCGGTCAGTCGCGTCTGAGACCCCCTGCTTTTACTCAGCGTGTGGCATGTCTAGCCAGACAGAGGTGCCCGAATCTTGGTAGGTTCGGTTTCAAGGTGCACCTGCCTGAATCCTGATGCCCCGTCGGCCTGCTCGTCTCCCACTTGCTGGACAGCGCGCAGAATTATTTCTCGCAGGAGAGAGTAATTCTCCGGCCACAAGATTTATTCTTCCGCGGCCGCAATCTTGGGGGGGGGGGGGGGGGGCGCAAGTCGATCTCAGATCGTGATTGCGCGTAGGACGGCACGCAAGATCATTGAGTTAGGAATAATGAGGCCGAGAGGTTGGCTTGTGAGCGCAACTGTATGATCCAGGTATTGGGGACGTCAAGGACAGCGACCGGGGTAGTTCAGGGGCATTCTGCAGCGGGACTCGACAGCGGAGCCCTTTTCCCTCCCAAAAACCACCTCAGGCGCTTTTCCCTAGCAAAAAGCGCCACTCTCCGTCATGTCCAGGATCTTCTCGCGAATCACCGACAGCCTCTGGCACAGCCTGGGGAAATAAGTTGCTCAGCGTCGTCGGGATCGGAGGGCAGTGGGGACGAGCATGGGTCATTGCCATTTGAGCAACAATAAAGGTGGTTTTTGGATCAAGGGTCAGGACTCAGGAAGCGGAGGATATCGTTCTCACACGCATAGCCTTTGGCATATAAGTAACACATCAAGCCCACTTCAATCGACCATGATCCCTCTGCATACACTTAAATATAAATTCCACTACCAAAGCATTCAATCATCTCCAACAACTAACGTCAAATCATGGGTAAGTTATTTCTTTTATTTCTGCAGGCGAGGCTGGTCACGTGCACAATTCACACTGACCTTCCCCTACCTCAGCTTTCCGTCTCTCAACACATCTAATTGTTCTCTCTCTTGCTCTGAGTGTTCTAACATATCTCTAACCACTTCAGACTCGGCCATCGCAATTGCTTTTGGGCTAATTAGTACTCTCATCAGCCTCCTTGGCGTCTTCATTGGGTACCTCACTTTGCGAGCAATGACGCTCGAGGCTAGTATGCGCCCTCCCCTTATATCTCTATCTAATGCCGAATTATCTCTTCAATAGGCGATTGCTAACCCACTTTGTAAATAGATACTCATAATCCTCCAGCATTCCATAGTCACGAACCCGTTCTTCGACATGAGCACACTCACCTCATATCTCTCTCTCCACCTTATGGGAGGAAGGAATCTTCGATGGCTTGAGTTCTTACAAGGTTCAAGGATCTGTACTTATGGGGGCGTATTGGAGCAATTGGATAAGAAGGCAGTTCTCTTGGAATTTGAACTAGTCGGGAGGTAAACGGAAATTCTGTAGAGGCTTGTTGTATCACATTTTCGCGATTATCCACTTTCGGTCCCCTTTGATTCGTGAGATCACCTCAATTACTGGTTGTGTATGAATCGAATGTTGCAGTACCTCGGGATGTTCAAGGCAGCATTAGATGACGATAACGGAATCTGCGCAGAAGGGGTTGGTGGTCCTGCGCGGAACATGCTGCTAGCTCTGCGCAGAAGAGGTTGGTGGCACATTCCCCGAGCAAAATTGACCCCCACAGCCTCGTTGGGGGACTTCTCAGATTTATTACTCCTCCAGGGTTTTGTCACGCATAACGTGACCATAGAAAATCAAGGTTTACTTAATAATTATTGAATAACTAAGACGCCTATTAGTAGCTCTAGTTAAACTAAGTTAAGACTTGTATAATACTAGCTAAGTACTAATTTTCTATAATAATAACCTAATTATCCTCCTCGGAATCTAGTGCTTTGGTTCGCAGAACAAACCTCGGTGTTGCCTAATTGGGTGGCCAGGTGGCGCTCGAGCGGGAGCGGGCTGGAGCTTTACCTAATATAGCTAGCTCAACATGTACAAATCACGAGTGTAAATCACGTGCATACAGCTCAAAGTATTTCATGAATATTCATGAATGCTTTCATTAGATATGAATAGAATTTGAGTAGTGGGTATATTTTGATGAATAGGATAGAGTAGTGGCCACTAGTCTATTCTGTTCTATTCATTTGACGCACTGTTAATACCGTCTAATTCTGACCGGTGACCCAAATCACACCTCAGCCTTCTTTCCTCCTCGGGAGGTCGGGTATGTCCGGAAAATACCCTGACGGTAGCTCGTGTTACCCGGCACCACGCGATTCCGGTGATTGCGGTTGCTGATGCCTGTTCAAAACGCATTTCCGTCGACTGTCGCGTTCGTACTATTGCATGTTGAACTAACTGGTAGCATTAGCGCAATGTACATTTAATCCATTAGACAGACAATACTTCGAAAAACTGGAACAGAGTGTGGTTTGGCTCCTTAGCCTCAATTTCCGTAGCACGGCATATGGGTTCTCTGATCCTCATCCGCTCGCTAAGACGACGGGCTGCAGCTTTCCGTATGACTGCCACCCATCAAGTCTTGGCATCCCTTTGTGGCTGAAGTCGCCTGCTTCTGAGTTTCGTGACTTTGGCCAGGGTTATAGTTATTAAGATGCCAGAATCTCACCATCAAAATATCTCTCAACACTCTCTTACAGATAAAACTCATCATACTCCACGTTCAAGACTCAAAGATCCCCTAGTATCTTCTACCTCAATCCAATCCCAAATATATATCTGTCAATCCTCTAGTTGTAATTGAGTCAATGCTTGAGGAGTCTGAATAAAAAGAGTAAAAAAGCCGTACCTGCAAATCTATCAGACAATTTATCACCATGGTTAATGATCGCTAATCAAGGAGGAAGAGCCACGCACTCTGGATGCAAATTGTCATTTGATGATTCTGGCAAGCTGTTAGATATTCCGCGAGGTGTGCTCCTATTTTATTCTGCAAAATTACACAAATGAGACATTTGCAGTGAAACAAACCTGGCTCGATAAGTGCCTGTCAGCCTTGACCAGTATTTCTCTCTCTTCGGCTGCGGTCAACCGAATGTTCGGCGACGGATTGTAGCAGTCAATATTCGCATACGGATTCGGAGTGCGCTGCCACCAGGATTGCAGCCCTTATCCGCCCGATTTAGGGTGCCTCGATACCCGCCAATGTACTGCTTCATGCAGCTTCCGTACTGTCATTGGTGTTAGAATATGATGTGAGCAATCTAGAGCACGAAGCCGTTTTCCACTGCAGCCATCCGCTGCAGGGTTCATCGCGAGCATGCGTTCAGCATTCCAACTCCCGTGCGTCCCACGCAGCGGGGCCGGGCCATCATTCATTCATTGGCAAGCCGCTCTAGTCATACGCACTGGTGGTTCTTCCCGTGCGCTTTATAAATGCCAGATGTTGTGCGCCACTGCTCGTCCCGCTCGTCCCGGTGCCAGACTGCGAAGCTTGCTGCCTCAACTCAAATGTCGTGGCATCGCTATGGCTATCTACTTCTCTGCCTAGCCTCCCACATCGTCCCTTCGAGTAATAAACATGATATGCAAAGCTACTTTGTCCATAACTAGAATTCCACACCCATAACATTCGAACAACGTCTTTCTCATCTTTGCAGGAATTCTTCGACATGGGTAAGACTTCCCAACTTGGGTTCCTCATTCCCCTGCGTGACATTGCACAAGCGTGTGTCTACTCAGTTTTGTCGCCACTGCCATATCCAGAATCAGTCTTATATGTTTTCTCCTTCGAACTCTATTAACATTACCCCAAGTATCCATTGATACAGCGATAGCGATTGGATTCGGCATCTTCAGTGCTATCGTCAGCTTGGTTGGAGTCTTCACCTCATATTGTACACTTCGAGCTACGAACATCGAGCATCGTAAGCATGTTTCTCCAAATTCTCTGTAATTCTCAAGTGTATTCATATTCTAACAAGAAAATCGGGGCTAGTTCACGGAAGTATTGGCTATTCCGAGTCTCAACCAGTCCTCCGTTATAAACATACCCACACGATTTCGATGTCTGACCTTCTGACAGACCCTGGCATGGCACATCTTATGGGGTGAAGGGGTAATGGCATTTGATTCAGGTTTTCTTGGTCTGCAGGGCCCATGGTAACTAGACAAGAGTGAATTCAGAAGATCGGGCGTTCGAAGTTGTATTACATCACATGTAGAAGACGAAGTGGAAGAAGATCCATTAATGTATGATTCATTGCATTGCCATAGCAGAATTGTATGCTTTCCTTTCCCAGGTCTGTGTGCAAGAAAACCAAACTCCATTCCTAAGAAGCCATTCGTTGGGTCGTCATTGCTTGCAATATCGTAAGTCAATCTGTACCGATCTTATGCCATCTGAAAGTATAATCAAAGAAGAGAGCCGGTGGGATAAGCCAGGCAAAAGTGTGATAAGTCGCACTGGCCTAAGCGTTGCTTCCCAAAGGTTTGACAGAGTCCTCGACCTATAGCCCAAACATCGAAGTCAGCATACTTCTTTCGAGTATTTCGAGGTAGAATTTTCCAGGAGCCATTGGAAATTGCAGGCTCAATGTTAATCGGCTCTTGATATATCGACACGTAAGAGGGAACAAAACTCCCAGAAGTTAAGACTTACCATCCACCAACCCGATCGAGGCTGGAAAGCAGTCTGATCACCCACTGTGGTAGCTGTCATTGCGGCAGATCCAGCGATCATGACTGTTTCATGCTCGAGCTGGGTTTCCGTGCCTTGAAAAACACGGACAGGTACACAGACAACACCAGCTGGAATGGCACTTCGGGCAATGACTGGATATTTGATGTCATTCAGAGCAAGTTTCTTTCGGCCCGCGAATGGTGTAGCGCGATCTTCACGAAATTCGGTATCCTTGTGTATTTCAGGAATACGACGTCCATCCTTGTCCCAGAAGCAGAAAGCCGAAAGCCAACCGGAGATAGTTTCGATACCATTGCAACTTCCATCTTGTCCTCCAGAGTGGCAGGCGTGCAGCCAGAAGTCCTTTGTTGCTTGAGATTCAGGGGAGTCAAAAGATTGAACCATGGCTCTGATGGCCTTTGTTAAGAGCATCATCCATTCTTCAGTCTCAGAGCCTAAAGGAGGTGAAAGTCAGTTCTGGAATCCGTTATACCACACGAGCTGCCCGTGTATTCAGAAAGGTTGATAGAAAGAAGGAATCTCATAGAAACGCTAGGATCAGCATACCGTAGCAATGGAGGCGGGTGATTCGCTTTTCAATCTCATACCAGTCTGACTTCTCACCGAGAAGGGTGACTGATGGGAAGCCACAACCACCTTCAACTGTATAGTTGAAGAATTCTTGGACATTTCCCATCATCGCAATTGCGGCGACCGACTTGTCGTTGTGTGTAGTAGTCGTGAAGTTCTGCATAAGCCAGTCCTCGAAGCCTTGATCCGCAACATCAGGCTCGGCAAAAATACCTAAATTTCAGGTATCGATATGTATCGATGCCAGAATCGTAAGGTATCGATAGTATCGATAGTAGCATCGATTCCCCGAGCCTAATTTTCCCCTTTAATTACAATTAACTTTAGAACTACTCGTTTTATAAGAAAACTTCTGGTAGCGCAAATATTCTACTTAATTTAGGCTTTCTATTTAGCTACTTATCTTATACTTTAGACTAAGACTAATCTCAATGCGGCTATTTTAAGCAAAAATGAGCTTTTGAGATTTTCGTGAGGCTCGCTTATATATTTAGTACCTTGATAAGAAATACGAATACGGGGCTTAATTCTCCGAATACGAGAGGTATTTTAAATTTAAGATATTATTAAATTTTATTAATAATAGTAAATAAATTTTTTAATAGAAAGACTAGAAATTAAAGGAATTATATATAAATATAATCTTATATAAATAAAATAATAAAATAAAGAGATAATTTTTAGGGGTAAGAATCGATAAGGTATCGATACGTATCGATACGTATCGATACCTTACTAATACCAGTATAGTATCGATACCTTATCGATACCTCAGGTATTTTTGCCGAGCCTGCGCAACATTATCTTGGATGAGGGTTGTCATCTTCTGCGCGAATTCACCCATATCCATTGCCCAGAGATATGTGGGGGAAATATCGATCAAGAGTCGCTGCTTGCCTCCGCGTCGTAAGAAGAACTTACGAGCCTCTTCAGCCTGTCCGTTGATATACATGCCAAGTCTACACGCTTGTCAGCGCCAAACCACACGCCTACCTCGCGTGCTTAAAACAAAGATATGGAAAACGTACTGGGTCAAGATAGCAAGCCAAATATCATCTGGTCGGAGAATGAGATGAAGGTCTTGCTGGAAAGCGCGAATGACACCGTTGACGAAGCCATTACCATATGGAATGACCTTCTGGGCAGAGCTGTCGATATCAGAGAATGACGACTGGATGATTCGTCGCTTCTCAGTCTCAACGATTGTCACATCTCTATTTCCGCCGCCTGGTGGTGCCCAGCCAGATGAAGCCTTCTTGAGGAGCTCTTGGCTATTACTGACAGCTTCATCAGTGTTGGTGCCCGCCTTTTCGGGACTTGGTTTGATTATGACCGGCATGCTGGTATTTGCACTGCACTGGAAGATGTTGGCATCAGTATTGGGACATTCGAAAGAGTCAAGAGTAGGTGGTTTAAAGAGGCAGGGGGCATATCAGCTGAAATTCACATACCTTAGCCTGATGGCTCCCGGTCTGGAAGGAGATCCGTTGGGAGATGGTGTTGTGAAGAGGGGTTGGAGGTGGATGTAGGATGAAGAATTTGAGGGGTCGAGGACGAAGGGCAAATATTTATGGTCCACCAGCTGTGGTCTGGGTGAACAAGCCTCATAAATTTCTGGCTAGGCAACCGCCCTTCGAAGGGAAATTTAGGTGAACATCTCTCCATGGCTTGCCTTCGCCTCTGTTTAATTTTTTTTTACAAAATTTATTAGTCAAATAGAATACCAACTTCCGCGAAACTTCCGCAACATTCCGTATCATAAACAGTTGAAAAAATATTCCTGACTCTCTGAGAATTACAAAGATGTTTTTTCGCCCGAAAGATCTTGTATAAAGAACAACAGATAATGGAGGGCAGTGTGAACAAGAAATACTCAAGGTATTCATACTACTCATGAATATTCATGAGTAGTCTTGAATAGAATATAAGTAGCGTAAAACCCAAAAAGTTTGAGTAGAGTAGAATATATATTCATGAATAGTCACATGATCTTAATAAATTACTATATATTTCATTTTTTAAAAAAGAAATAAGGCACCTATTAAGTAGCCTTATATAAGCTAAGCTAGTACTTATATAAGACTACGTAAATACTAATCTTCTATAATAATAAACTAATTATCCTCCTCAGAATCTTATTTTTCTTCTTTCTCTACTTACTACTATTATTAAGTTCTTAAGTTAAGGTAATCCTAGAAGTACTATTAAGGGTTTGGTTCACTGACTAAGCGCTACTACCCCCCCTAATTAGGTAGCGAGGTGGCGCTAGAGCGAGAGTGCCGGGAGCTTTACTAGATAAGGCTAGCTAAGAGCGTGTGCGCGTCACGTGTACGCTACTCAAAGTATTCATGAATATTCATGAATACCTTGATTAGAATATAAGTAGAATATAAGTAGTAGAAATATTTGATGAATAGAATATAAGTAGGGGCCACTACTCTACTCTACTCTATTCATTGTTCACACTGATGGAGGGCGAGGGAATGGAAGACGGATGCGCTTAGAATACCGAAAGCACTTCCAATTATCTTCAAGATTCTTCCTTCCAACTTCCAAAGATTATACACTGCCTAAGTCTTTAATTAATGAAGCTCTTAGTTGGCTGGACATATAGATGTGCCCTGGTTTCCGCCCTAGTTTCCAGATGGCTTGGATATGTCCAATTTTGGTAGGTGATTCTTCTTTCCACAAGATAAGTAATCACTTCTTACAAACGCGTAGCAGAAAATATGTTGTCAGTCGTTTTGTGCAGTTATTATAGATTTTGCAGCTCTACGGCGATATAATTTCAGATATGCTTCAGGATAACACCACTTGCAGTGCCTCGCTTAAGACTCAGGAGGTGGCGCAAGGCCGTGATTTAGCGAGCTTGACCCCTGAAGCCGCTGAACCGCCACTTGCCACCAGCATACCGGTAATTCTACCAACGTCATGCTGCACAATCGAACACACTTTACTACAACAAAGTTTATATCGATTTCCTAATTCTCACGGTAAGAAAGCTTCAGCCAAGTTCTCATTCTGTCTTCCAACATTATCCTCGCCCTCTTCTTCATGCCACCGCAAAGGACAGTGCTCACAATGAAGAGTTCAGGATCGTGTAGGGTTAGGGACAGCGCAGACTTGGGTGTCGGCACAAAATGCAGATTCTAGGCGTGAGACTCATCTCCGCCTTCGATACACCCCAGTTGGCGTTGTCTCCTACCCTACCCATCCTGAAGTATGGTGAGCCGGAAGTGCAAGTTAGGAACCATTTTTATACCTGAGGTTAGAGAAATGTTTAGCTTTTAGTCTCACTAGGCCGAAGTGTTCTGATCGGAGTCCGTTCAGGCTTAAGAAGGGTTAGTAGATGGATTCTGGTGAAGCAATCAAAAGTGGTACGTTGAGCCGAATATCTAGGTCCTTGCCAAGGCCTGAACAGGCTGTTGGGGTGGAATGTGGTGTATATCGGTATGTTTGTAAGGAATAATGGTGCCCTAATAGCGGTGAAGAAGCTACATATATGCCTGTGCGCAGCACGTGATAGTCCTAGACCAAACAAAACATCCCCTTCCTTTGTCTCCTTCATTGAAAATACACAAACGACGAGGAAAGCTCCCTTTTTACAAACAAAACCCGAGGCAGAACAAAGAAGAAGCTGCTTCAACACAATAGATCTGAAAGTCCAGGTGCGACGTTCGCCAGAGCTTTTGCTACCAACCCACCACACAGTTTCTATTTCCAGGAAATAAACAATAACGAAGGACATTGTTCTCTACGGTAGAGTTCGTCCTCGCGTTCATTCACCCAGCCGCCAAAGCAATACAGACTCAAACGGGGCACGAATCCTCCGTTTTCAGCCTTCCCAAGAAGACATCGACTCAGCGATCGAAGACTACAATCCAAAGATAGAGTGTGTGGTAAATCACTTCGATGATGGAGACACGCTCAAATTATCTGCAGAAGGTGTACTTAAAGGCTACAGAGACGGATTAAATGCATCTTTCATGCACCGCCCGCCTGTTGCACGAGAAGTCCGACTGAATATAGTTGGGAGCAGATTTTCTAGCGGGAGTTGAGGACGAAGATAATTGCGAGGAGAATTTCGAGGTTTGGAGGGTGGGTAAGGGTCGGGGTGCTTATCCATCGGGAGATACGACATATTATTGGGCCGATGTTGATTTTATGTCTCCCTTTGAGTTCGGGCGAGTGGAGCCACAGGCACGCAAAATCTTGTTACTTCCCGAGCACATTTATTTCAGCTCCTACGCCTTCAAGACGTCCAGAGAAAGCATTATTCCTTTACTATGCACAGTAATAGTTGAATTCCCTTTTTTTTTTTTTTTTTTTTTTTTTTTTGCTGACTTTGACGCAGAATCGAAAAGTTGGGGACCATCACGAAGACATGTGAACCCTTAAAAGGCAATTGCTGTATCCATGTCTCGGAGTCAGCGGGGGTATATGTAGTGAATACTTCATCATTAGCGCTCTCTATCGAGCTGTTCAATGTTCATTCGTTAGATATCTACCTTTGGAATGGTCATGGTCAGAACCTTGGATTTTCTTGCAGACAGTACTGATATGGTATCCTGTTCTACCTTGTCTTAGGCGGGTTCGAAGCAACAATTGAATTGCGAACATTGCAAAACTTGTTTCGAGTTCCTGTATGTGCATTGCTCCAAGGAATAAATAGCCAATCCCACTGATATACTAGACCGATCCTAGTAGCTGGGATTTTGAACCGCAGCTCGATAGTCTTCACCCACTGAACAGAAAAAACAACGGTTACGCGCAATATCTATCCGCATCCACTCAACTTTGTCAAAACCGGGCGAACAAATAGGGACAGCTTCCAAGCACCATGCGAGGGGTGGTAGTGATCTTAAAATTCGACGATATGCAGGAGTTTATAGACGCAGTCTGAAACTGTTATTCAAACAAGAACAAGAAATACAACTCTTTGAACTTGCTGTATTTTTGCTTGAACACTCCAGGTACCAAAATAACGGTTCAGTTTAGACAGCATGAAAGTACTGTAGAACGAATCATACATTGTATCAATATTATAGTGGCCGGAGGACAACACTGTCGCACATGGGGCACGTGTAACCTGATCACAAGCCAAGGAGAAGACCAAGAGGTTCCGAGAACTCCAACGATTTAGAAGAGCCTGGCTGGTCAGACTCTGCGGGAACGAGTAAAGGACAGGAAGTTCCAAAATAAATGTTGAATTGGCCTTTGGGAATGGCAGCGTTGAGTGAGGGAAGAAGTCGTGCGGTTCACATTCGTCTCGTGGCGAAATGGTTATGATTCCTCACCCGAACAAGGAAAATGTAAAGCAACGATCTGATTGAACCATGTATACTTATCAAACGAATTCGACAACACGGTTCTAAATTTAAAGAGCGGGGTATGCACGAACAGACGAAGAAAGGAAGCAAAACCTCGTCCAGACAAGATCGAAGAATCGTCTGCAAATCCCACAACATCACGCCGGGAACTTCCAATCAGTGATCTGCATCGCCCTTCCGCTCCGAACCAGACACCGCATCTCGTATCCAACTCGCGATGTAGGTATCCTCTTCATCTCTGGTTCGGCTCCACACCAACAGTCCAGGATGAAACTTCCAGATTCTGGTCTTTCCGAATCCGGGAAAACTCGCTCCCCTACTTTATCAGCCGCAAGACGTACTTCCCCCAAGTAGATTATCTGGAACCCCACCGGTTCGCCGGGCTGACGTCTGAAGATCTCGGTTCGAACCGTGCCTAGTGGGAAGCGCCAGGAGTCGGACCCAATGGGTAAAGTGTAGGCATTCGAATGACGTGAGTTAAGACCTGCGACTAGAAATTAGCCTCCCCATTCTTGGACTTCTGACAGCCGCCTAAAACGACCTCGCCTGGAAGTAAAGAGAGGATGCCGGTTTGCGTTTAAGATGGTAAGGTTAAGATCTGGGTATTAACGTCTAAGATCTATATCAATAAACATTCCGCTCAGAAACTCCAGCCCATATGCACGTTGCGTCGGTGATACATAACAATAAATGAATCTCAGTCAAAGATTCAAACCACCAGCCCAGCACCCAAAACGCCAATCTAATGATGATCCAGCCTATGTAGCCTGGACGTCTAATGAGGGTTCCAAGTTAGCTTCCTCTCCAGCACATAGCTCTCCATCGGCAAGCCCCTCCACTTCCCCTTCGCATCAAAGAACTCCGGCTCAAAGCTGACGCTCGCATACCTCCTAAACAGCTTCCGCCAATAACACGTCTCCGCCGCCGGCGTCAAATAATGCTCTCGAAACGTCCTCACATTGTTCCCCGCGATACGTTCCGAGTCCGCATCACTCCTCAACAAGCGCTCCATCGTTTCCGGCAGATTGCTGAAATCCGCCGCCACCTCGACGAAGTTCTGGTCCAGGCCGGAAGAGACCATGAGGTGGTGGTGGTGCTGCAGCCACTTGAGCTGGTGCGAGACGATGACGCTGTTGCAGTTCTGCAGGTTTTGCAGGCGCGCGGAGTACGAGATGCCTTCGGTGTGCGCGACGTATTTGTAGGCGCAGTGCTCGTCCATAGTGAGGATTTCCTTGCTTTCTGGCTTGGGACCCTCTTCTTCCCAGCTGAAGATCTTGACGTCCCCCCATTCATGTCCGCGTGAAACGTTGACGAGTTGTTCCCGAACTAAAAGATCCATGCTTGCGCCTCGCCATATCAGCTTGTTGGTTTTCTTCCGCCATGCCAGCTTGGTGTCCATTGCGGTCGCTTTCATCTGTACTTCGAGGTAGGAACCAATCTTGGGTTCTGGCCAGGACCAATACCCGAAGTCGGGCATCAGCCAGTTGTTGGTCTCGTTCGATTGCCGCGAGTATGACCATTTTGCCTCTGGGGTGCCGGCTGCAATGTCGTCGGACATGAATACGAACTCGATGTTTGGAAGGGGTTCGGGGGAGGTAAGAATTGCGCGGTGGATGGCGTGAAGTGTAGCTTGCTCGCGTAAATTGATCGCTGACGCTGCCGCGTCGAGAACGTAGAGCTTGGTTGTTAGCCGTGCCTGCCGATCGATTGGGAGTTAATATACCTGTTGGTCATAAATCATAGCTCGCATGTAACCCTTGACTTTCGCTATTTCGTCCAGCTCTTTCAGGGTGACATGATCGTTCTTCCGTACTTCCACAGCCCGGTCTATCTCCTTGAACAGCTCCGGAAAAGCTTCATCGCACCGCGCATCAGTCATCAGAAAATTCCTTGCATCTCGGACAAAATCCCAATCTTTCCCAATCGTCTCCTTCTCGGGCGCATTATTGATCGGCCTTGGGGGAGGGTAGACAACTGGCTGCTCATGATGCCTACCGGTCCAGAACCATGCGAAAAGCAAAGATAATCCAAAAGCAGACGCAACATAGAAAAGGCCCGGACGACGCCGGGACGACGGCCCTGACATGAAGCCTTCAACCCTCGAGAAAGCAACTTTCATACCTTCCTCGAGTATATATTCTAAGAAAAAATGCTAAAGAAGCAAAAAAAAAAGGGAGACGCGGCTGACGCCTTGAAGGAGCATGGCTTAAATGAGGAGCGGGTACCGCGCCCCTCGAAATGAGACCTCTGCGCCTATCACACGCTCCTGATAATGGGGAAAACTTGGCCCGCTTGGCATTTATCCCGCCCTTGTTCATCTCGTATCCGAACGATACCCACTTCTCGAAATCCCGGATAAGGAGGAAGGCAGGGGGAGGCACGGCTTGCTGCAGGCCTGACCTGGCATGTTGAGGGTCTGCGCTTGTGGCTGTGACGCCACTGCACTGATGAAAGAACGGGGTGGGGCGTGGATTGAGGCTCTAGCGGTGAGCTCACACTTATTGAGGGAGGAATAATGCAGTAGAAGAGAAAAGGAGAGGGCAGATGCATATTAGTTGCGCCTTGGAACGAAATCCAAATTGTGTCCGACTCCGACTCAGAGCGGTCGAGGTATACAACCTACAGGCGGAAATAAATGTTGATTGTCACCAGTTTCCAGGGTTGTTATCGGCGTACTAGCTAGAATCGCAGGGTTGTCTGACCAATCACCTGTCTTGATTCCACTCTTGCTTGATTTAAATACTACCTAGGTACTTAACGTTTAATGCCCCTTGTAGGGTATACTGAGGTCTAGTATAGCGGATTCTATAGAGAATTTATAGCCGAAAATAGCTATGTTTTCGGCGAATTCGACTAATATGAAGCTAAAGGGACGAGTAGCGATTTAATAAAAATCGCGATTTTAATAAAATCAGAAATAGCAAAGTGAATAATAAGGTCACGTGATCTGAAAATCGCGTGAAAGCACTTAGTGTGCGCTAGCCGGGCTCATAACCTATTAAACTAAGAATCGATTTATTAATAGAAAATCGATATATTAAGAGTTAATAATCTATAGATATACTAATTATAGGAGTATATTACTATAAAAATTAAGGGAATAACTTCTATAACTATATTCCTAATTCCTAGTATACTATATAATTTACCCTATATCTTAGTAATAATATAATTACTATACTAATTCCTAAATATAGGTTTAATAAATATAATTAAATAGAAATACTAATTAAGTAATTAGTACTACTATACGTAAGTATATTCTAATAAAATAACGAACTAACTAGTAGTTAAAGCTAGAGTAGAAAGAATAGATAGCCTAAAGTAGCTAGCTAATTTAATAGAAGTTAATAATAGCTTAGATAGTAATAATATAGTATAATAGTAACGGCGATAAGAGGTAATAACTAAGATATAGGAATAAGGGTATAATAAAGGTAAGTAAGGATAGTGAGTATAATAGTAAATAAAGATATAATTAACTATATAAAAAATTAACGAAGATTAATATTAACTCTATAATATAGTAATAAGTCTCGAAACTAGCCGAGCCTACCTTAATTAAGAATTAGTCTATTAACTCTATTAAAATAGTAGTAGTCTCCTTATCTACTAATATATCCACGCTACTAGAGCTCTCTATAGTTCTAGTATAATCTTATCTTCTATAATCTGTGTTCTACTAACCTATATTACTAAGGTACTTACTAGCTTAGAGGTATTACTTATCCGCGCTATCGTATTAGTAGGCTCTAGCGCCTCAAGTTCTATACTCTTATACTTTCGCCTATATCTAGTTATCTCTACTATGTCTTCCTCTAGTTTAATAGACTCTTCTTACTCTTCTAACCACGTTTTCCCTTACCTTTAGTTACTTAGATAAACTCTTTTACGAGACGCTTCGCTCGTGCTTCCTTAAGGTCCTTATAGCTTATAACTTTCGCCTTTCCTAATACTAACGACTTCGTTAATTATCGAACTTTAGCTTCATTATTAATTATAGTTAGGAATTAAATTTAGTTCTCCTATAGGATACTCTTAGTAGAGGATTTTTGGAAAGCTTTAGTACAAATCTATAAGTACCTCGCTAGGTTCTATTTACTTATTTTATTAAGTATATAAGTATCCTATTAGATAATTAGATTCTATAGTAATATAAAAGCCTCTATTAATACTAGTATAATAGGTATTTATAGTTCTATATCTTACTAATAAGACCTTACCTTTACCTTCTTAGCTCGTGAGATAACTAGTTTAGCTAGGGGGGCGGGTATACTTCTAAGTACCTTATCTAAATTAAATAGGAATAAACTACTTATAGTAAAGCTAGCCTTAATATTCTTTAGTATAAATACTCTTTCCCTTACTAGGCTATATAGAGAGGTGAAGTACTCCTTACTAATTATATTTATACCTCCTTACTTAAGTTAATTAATCTAGTTATAATAAGCTACCTTAAGTAGAGTAAATATTACGATATTATAAGACTAGAGCTAATAAGAGGTATAAGAGGGGAGATAATATAAAAGAATATTATTCTCGAAATAGAACTCTAAGATTTCGAGGGTTTTATATATTCTAAAGCTATTATAGACTAAGACACGTGGTTTCTTATTAGCTCGTTTATAATATATAGTAGGTTATATATAATATTAGTTCATATAATATACCTTAGCTCTCAGGTAATATAGTTAGTAATTAAGAGGATTAATAATTCTATTATATCACAGGAATACTACTAATTAGTAGACTAGCTAGTGCTTATTAATTACTAGATTATACGTATATTATTCTAGGCTCCTATTTATAGGAGCCCTCCCTAGACCTCTAAGGAGGGATAGAGATTAGTTCTATACTAAATTTAATACTAGTAATTTTTAATACTATAACTCTAATTCTACCTATTACCTTATTACCTACTAATAACTACCTTATAAGCTAATCTCTTTACCCTTAAGGGAGGTAGTTCAATAATATAATAATATCATAGAACCTATAAAGTATATAGTAGCCTATTATTAACCCTACTCCTAAGGAAGAAGTTAATTAGATTAATCCTTAGAGAAGAGATAGAAATAGTAAAGGCTCTTCTAATACTTTTAATAGAGCTATTTAGGTATCTCCTAGAGGTAGCCCTAATAATAATAATAATCTTAGTAACGAAATTAATACCCTAATTAAGGCCTAAGTTACTATTACCTAAGCTATAGAATAGACCTTATAAGTTAAAGTCGAAGTACTCTAATAAAAGTAAGAATTAGTAGATATAATTAATTAGTATATCCTTTAGTTAGAATAATATAAGGATACCCTTTAAGATACTTTAAAGTTCTCTATATCTCATTTAAGTTCTACTCATAAGTCTACTTTATCCTTAATAGTAATTCTTACTAAGGAAGGTCCTAGAATAAGGCTAGAATCTATCCTCTTTTCTAATATAATAGGTTTTGAGAGTAATCTCAATATTATTTATTAGGAGCTACTATATAATATCTTAAAAATAATACTAGACTAAGAGAAACTTCTTAAAGTCTAGATACTAGACTTATATTATAGAAAGTCCCTTAAAGAATAAAGGATATTTATATCTTCTTAGGAAGTAGTCTTTAGGACTTAGCTTTAGACTTATAATAGATACTCTTCTAGAGTTAATTCTATTATAAGTGCTTTTAGAGACGATTCTCACAACGCCTAAGAAGCTATAATAAAGTAGAGTCCTCTAGCTTATAAGATTAACTCGGAGAAGTTTAAAGCTTATTTAACTAATATACTCTAGGCTCCTTAAACCTATTAATAAGACGCTTTTAAAGAGATTCGAGATCTTTATTAAAAGGATAAAGAGGCTATTACTAAGTTATATATATAGATAATTAGTCTTAAAGTTAACTAAGACTTATACCTTAAAAGGGACTAGGTCTAGACTCTTAATACTACTTTATCTAACTTAAGACTTATTAGATACTTATATTTATCCTCTTAAGAGGTAAGGTAATATTTACTTCTAAGTAGTTAGAGAAAGTATAGAAAATAGAATATACTACTTACCCTAAATTAAGGAGAGCTAAGGTAAGAGAGTTAAGTAAAGATAATTCTACTTAGAAAGACCTTAACTCTATGAATTCTAATCTATAAGAGTACTAAAAGAAGAAGGAAAAGAACTAAAAGGCTCGCGAGAATAACTTAGGTAATAGTTTAGTCCTTTTTAGGCCTTACTATAGTACTAGTTCTAATATATAAATTATCTACTAGACTTATAATTAAAAAAGATATACTTCAGGATCTTTAAGGTACTCTAAGTATAATAAATAAGCTTATTAGAACCCTAAAAAAGCTAAGATAATTAAGGAATCTCGGCGCTTATAGAAGTAAGTATTAATATAGTTTCCCGGAGGTCATGTGATCTTGTCACATGACCTCGCTTCCTATATATAGGATATAGGATATAGGATATGCGAGAAACGGGATATATTAGATACTAGTACTAATTAGGCTTAGTATAACGGGCTAGCTATAATATTATTAATTAAATAACTAACTACTCTATATATAAAGAGGATAATTTAAAGAGAGGAAGAGAAGAGGCGTTAGCCTTATATAGACGATATTAGGTCCCTCTACTAGTCTAGTTAATATAGTAACTAGTCACGTATAGTGATAGCTATAAGCCAAGCTCTAATTCTAGGGGTAAACCCTTATAATACCCCCCTTCCGGGAAATCACATTCTTGGTCTTTTAAACCGGGGAAGGAGTACTTCTATAATATAGGTTACGTCTTTTACAAGCTATTAGTACTCGTCTCTTTCTACCTAGGGGGATATACCCGGCTACTTTCTATACTTCCTAGTTATCTAAGGCTTATGTCTCTTCTAGGGCTAATTAGGGCTTCTAAGTTAGTCTATTATATAATACCTACTTTACTAGGTAGTATAGGTTATTTCTATATCCTAGGGCTTTCTTTTTATTAAGGATTACTTCGATTTTATACTCTTCCTAGTCGCCGATAAGTATTAGGCTATTCTAAGCGTCGTCCTACTTTTGGGACGTAAATAGATCTATAGCGGCAAGTTTAAGTCGTCTACTATAGAAGACGTTATAGATTCCTAGTAGCGTATCTAGGCGGAAACTATATAATCCGACCGCCTCGATAATTATATACTTTTGGTACTTAGTATTAAGCTTCTTTATTAGTCGGTCGGTTTTAATATTCTCTAGGCTAAGCTAGACCTTATCTCTAACCTTATATTACGGTACTTGCTCTCTCTAGAGATTAGCTATAGTCTCTTAATCTTATTAAGCTACGGCTATAGCCGTCTAAGCCTATTCCAATGCTTATTTTAGCTTCCGGATTATGTTATTAGCTTTCTAAATAGGGGAGAGCCTCTTATAGTATGCGTCTTCCCTAAGTTCGGCTTTCAAGTCTAGGATATCTATATAATAGCTATAGGTTAAAAAGAATAGGCTAACTCATATAGAGGCTACCTCTCTATTATTAATAGCTAGCTCCGCTAATAGTAGTATTATTACCTAGTTATATTAAGTATAGTCTACGAAGTTCTAAAGGTATATTTCAACTATCTAATTTATCTATTCCATTAATCTATTAGTTTCGGGGCTAAATACTATAGAGAGTCTCCGCTAGATCCCAAGTAGTTAATATATTCGTTTCTATAGGGCACTTATAAACTATACTCCTTAATCTAATATAATTACCTTTAGGAACCCATATTATTAGTAATAGGTAGTAGTGAACTACTTCGCTATTATTCCTACCTCAATATTTAGTAGGGCTTCTAGTATTACCCCCTTTCCTAGTTAATCTATTAAGACTATAAGGTTCATATATCTATTACTTTTTAGTAGGTCTATAATAAAGTCCATTAATAATTCTTACTATATTTAGTTAGGGATAAAAAGGGGCTTTAGGAACCCTTACCTCCTATTTCTCTATACTATATTCCTATAGCACCTATTATAATTCCGTGAAAACCTCCGGATATTACTTAATAAGCTAGGCTAAAAGAACTACCTAGATATAAGGATATTGGTTTATTCCCTACTAGGGTAGCTAGTCTAGGTTAAGTCGTGGATAGTCTAGATTATAGATATATATAATGGTTCGTTATTAGGTACCTATAACCGGTCTCGAAACTATAGACCTCTTAATAGTAATACTAAGTATTCCCCTATTAATATAAGGAGCTTAAGTTTTAAAGGAAATATCCGGGCTCCTTATTAGATAGCTTATAGGGCGGCTTAATAGACTTCGTCTTAGCTCTTCATATATATCTATAATATATCTAGTACTATAGAGTTATTAGTAGAGGGTATTATTCTTAGAGTAACTATTTCATCTTAGTTTTAAATATTTCTACCTTTGGTAGGCTTTAGGTCTTCTTAAGCTAAGCTTAAGAAGGATTTTAGTAGTTATATACTACTTATTAAGCGGGGTTTTATCTATCCTTAGGTCCTTATAGGGGCTACTTTAATTACTCCTTTTAGTAGGTCTTTAATTACTTTAGGTCTTAGGAGTTATAATATCCGCACTTATATATACTTATTATCTACTCCTACTAGTATATCTTACTCTCTTCTTAATAAGGTATTAGTATATTTATTTATCTTCCCTAGGGTATAGGAGATCTTAAAGTTATAACGTGAGAAGATTAATAACTATCTTATTTAGTATTCTATAAGTTACTTCGCCGTTATAAAGTATTCCAAATTCTTATAGTCTATCCTAACTTTAAATTCCTTTATACTCCTAAGTTCTATGTCCTATTCCTATAGATAACGTATAATTACGAGTATCTCTTTATTATAGATCTTATAGTTATATTTAGTGAGTGAGTTTTTCTTTAAAAAGAATATATATAGCTTTATAATTCCCGTATTATTAACTTATATTAGAGTACCTCTAATACTCTACCCTAAGGAGTTAGTCTCAATAATAGTTTCTTTCTTATAGTTAAATAGGAGGAGGATTATTACTAAGGTAAATATCGCTTTAAGCTTTTCAAATAACTTATTAGCCTCTTTAGTCCAAGTAAACTTAACGTAATCCTTATATATTATATCTAGTATTAGTAGGACGATCTTTGAGAACCCGTTAATGAATTATTAGTAGAAGTTTATAAAACTAAGGAAGCTTTAAATAGCCTTTACTAACTTTAGAGCTTCCTACTTAAGTATAGCTTTCACCTTAGCTAGGTCTATATAGACTCCTTTTCTTATTTTAATAATAAACCCCAGGTACTTCATCTCTTAGACCTCGAACTCGTATTTTGAGATATTAAGCTAGAGTCCTACTTCATATATACGTAGTAGTACCTTCTATATATACTTACGATATTCCTTCCTAGAACCTAATAAGTAAATAAGAATATCGTCTATATAGGCTAAGTAGAACTTATTAAGGTAGTCCCTTAATACCTAATTAATATATTTCTGGAATATGCTTAGTATATTAGTAAGGCTAAATAGTGTAACTATCTATTTAAAGAGGCTATAGCGGGTTTAGAATATAGTTATCTACTCATCTCCCTAATTAATACGGATTTTGTGAAATACTACTATTATATTAAGCTTCGTGAACTATTTTACTTTCCCAATATTCCTCAAAGTTTTATAGATTAAGGGGAGAGGATATTAGTCTTTCTTAGTAAGTCTATTAAGATTCCGGTAATTAATATAAAAATATAGCCTACTACTCGGTTTCTTTACAAAGAGTACTAGTACTACTACTAGTGAGTTACTTATATAGATAAAGCCTTTATCTAGTAACTCTATTAGGGTTTTCTGTAATACTAGGAGCTCTTCCCTTAATATATTATAGAGGGGGCCCTATAGTACTTCTAGTGTTTTTCTATCCTTCTTCTCTAGCTTAATCTTATAGTTAACCCTATTACCTCTTAGGGGGGGAAGCTTATTAGCTTTAGAAGGGTCAAAAAGGTCCATGAATTTATAATACTATTTTAGGAGTATAGCTTTTAGGTCTCGTTTTAACTTAACTACTAATACTTTATTAATATTAGCTATACTAGCTAAGAAGACTTAGATACTAGTATCTTTCTTAGACTTCTTTACCTATACCTAGAAGGATATAGCTAAGACCTATATATACTCTATTATCTTTTTTATTATAGGTCATACTATATTCTAAACTACTACTCTAGTAGAGTTAATAGTTATTTTCCTTCTAGGGGCGTTAATATGAGCGTCTTACCCTATATACTATAGTATCCCTAAGATTAGGTTATACCCTACTAAGTATAGGATAATATAAAAGAAAACATGGTCTTTATAGTAACCTTTAATATCTATTAAGATATATACTACTTATCTATCTACCCTATAGACCTATTAAACCCTTAGATCTCTCTTAGAGATATCTTTAGTACTAGAGGTTATTTCTTATTATAAACTTAGAGTTATATATTCTATAGGATAAGTACCCTATATTAATTAAAGCTTTTATAAAGAATTAATTATTAATTAAAGCTAATATAAGAAAAGGTATTTCTTCTATTTTATATCTAAAATTTCTCTAAGGCCTTACTTATAGAGGCTTTCCCTACTTAGCGCTTCTTCCTCTATCTTTAGGAAGAAGCTACTTATTTCTCGAGCTTTATATCTATATCGTGTTCCTCCTCGATAGGGTTATTATAGTAGTAGTATGGATTATTAGTAGTTTCCCTTCTAGGCGTTTTAGTAGGAGTAAGTAGTATTATCTACTTCTATAGTCTTTACTCTTATACCTTATATAACTTAGTTTTTTTCGACGAATGAACTCTTCCTTAGTTAACTATACTACTCTTATTCTAGTACTTTTATAGCTACTATTCTCGTTCATAGGTTCCTATTCTATTTATTCTACTTATAGGTTCTTGGTCATATAAGTCCTATTACCTTAGTCTAGTTCTTTCTCCTCCGAGTATATTCATCTCATTTATAATCTAGTTACTAGTTAATAGAGTTAAGTTAGTACCTATATAGGTGGTATAATTCTACCCTAACCTACTATTTATAGTTTCTCTAATATAGTAGCCTTAAGAAATGCCTTCTTAATATCGTTAGTCTATAACTATCCTTTAGCTTTAAGGATTACTTTAAATATATTTAGGAAGTTAGTGAATAGTATTAACCTTTACTTAATATAGTTTAGCTTATAATTAC
>JAJTUS010000330.1:0-34554 GCA_021399465.1 Hyaloscypha sp. PMI_1271 | reverse complement strand
AAAAAGAAATTAATTAGCGAAGCTACTATATATCTAGTAAACTCCTTAGAGAACTTATTAACTTATAGTAGTAGGTTACTATCCCTAATTATAACCCTATTTATTTTCATTACTATAACTATAAGGTAATACTCTCCTTTTTCCTTCTTAGTAACTAGAAATTAAGGATTACGGTAAGGGCTATAAGAGTATTCCATTATTCTATACTTAATTTAGTCTTTTAGTATTTCTATTACCTTTTCTATTAATACTCTAGGGACTAGGAAATTAGGTATCTACTAAGCTTTATAATTAACTATATGAATTTCCTAGGGTAAGGCAACTTCTAGTTAAATTATTCTATAATATATCTAATTAAAGGTAAGAGCCTCTTCTCGGTTTATAAGAACCTCTATTAAAAGTTCTCTCTCTTCTAGAGTTAACTCGTCCCTAATAGTTAACTATTCTACTTATTCTTTTATTAAATAAGAGCTAAGAGAGAGATTAGAAAAGTGCCTAACTAATCCACCTAGGTCTCTATACTTTCTAATATAATTCGGAGCTAGTTTTTCTAAATATGCTTTCTGAAACTAATTATTATTACTAAGTAGAGCTTTACCTATTAATTTTCCTAGATCTACCGGATATACTTTATCTACCTTCTACTTATATAATATTTTAATTTAAATTAGCTATTATAGAGTACTATTCTTTAGTATTAGTACAAAGAAGGTTAAAACTAAAGGTCCCTTCTAGTCCTTCTTAACTTTATTAAATAGAAAAATAAAAGAATCTTCTTTAAAAGAGTAAGGGATTTAAATAGTATAAATATTAATATTAAGTTTAGGGTTCCTACCTCTCTAAATTTCTTCTTAAGCTAGGCTTATAATTACTACTTAAACTACCCTCTATAGTAGAATTATATAGGTTTCCGGATTTTAGGACTTTCTTTTTCTTTCTTTTTCTCTTACTAGTATACCGCCTAGTTCTCATACTAGCCTCTAGTTTTCTGATTTATCGCCTTCTACTAGAATTAGATTACTAGTAATAGTTACTATTACTATTTATTTACGGTTACTACTTCTTAGTTTAGTCCTAATTACTCCTTCTAGTTTATAGAGGAATATTAACTTGGTTTCGATAAAATAGGGTATACCTAAAAGGAGATTAGCTATTCTACTATTAATAACTAGAAAGTCTATGAAATTAATTAATTCTCCTATAACGACTTTAATATATTAGTAAGTACTAAGAAAGAATACTTTACTAGGACTAATACCTTAGAAAACGAGATTCTTTTTAGTTTTAATAGCTAGGTTATACTTATTAGCTAGCTTCTTAGATATTATATTAACCTTAGCTCTACTATTAAGTGTTACACGAATACGTATTTTGTTATAAATAATGACCTCTATTTTTGGCGTATATATAGCTAGACTAGAAATATTCGAGGTATTTGGGGTAATAGTATAAAGAGATATAACTTTAACTTATTAACTCTATTCTAGGGTAATATATATATAGAGCCCGAGCGCTATAGCGGTATTAGAAAGACTATTAACTTCCTATATATCTTATACATTCTATAGTCTTTATACTCTAGTAGTCTTATCTCTAACTTAATAATTATCTCCCCTATTCCGAGGTATAAAAGGGCGTCTCTAATTAAGAATCTAAGTAAGGGAGATACCTAGTAATAAGAAGAGATCTCTAAGGTATATATTAATATAGTTATTTATTAGCTATTAAAGGGCTACTTCGGCTTTCTCTAGAGTCTCGTATTCGTCTATATACCGAGGGTACTTTCTCTTTCTCGAGAGTACTTAATTAGTTAGAGCTTTAGTTATCTCTTTATCTATAATTTCTTTAATATTAGTATTATCTTTAGGTAAGATAGTATTATCCTCATCTTTACTAACTATAGTTCCAGATTCTTGAGTACCAGATACCCTCATACTTTAATAGGTAGTACTATAGCGATTCTCTTTATCTAGTTAAGTCTTAGTTACTCTTACTAGATTACAGAAACTAACTAACTTAGCCTTTCTCTTCTTAATTATTACCGTATTTATACTTAAAGTATCCAAAGAAATAAAGCCCTTAGGGAATAGACTACGGTTTATACTAGTCCTAAAGACACTAATAGTCTATCCTAGTAGGATAGTAGTTAGCTTAGAAGCGATAGGATTAAGTATTATTACTCCTTAGCTAGAGATGATCTCTTAAGCAGTATCTAGAAAGTGTTAGTTTAATCTATATCTAGCTAGAATTTAAGGGGCTAGACCTATTAAGGGGCGATTAGGTCTATTAATATTAAAGTTCGTACTAGTAGTAGTAAGTTGGACCTAGAGACTATAAGGGCGAATATGATTTAGACTTATAGGCCAAGTATTGAGGCTTCTTAGTCCTAAATATAGCTTCCTATTATAGTTAAGATAGTATACGCCGGCTTCGAAGTCCTATAGGTAGTCTAGGTAATAGTTAGTATAATGTCTTATATCGTTAACCTTAGCTTCGTCCTAGTAGTACTAATATTAAGTATTATGGATATTAATAAGCGTGTTAATATTAAAGGTATAAATAGTTCTATAAGAGTTATAGCTCTCGTAAGGTCCTTCCTAAGGTTTTAGGTTAATAGGATAAGGTTACGCTAAGGACTTATTATTATTCCTTTAATCTATTAATCTACTAAGGTAGATCTTTAGGTTAGCTATCTCTTTCGTTAAGATATTAATCTAAGCTCTCTTAATAGGAGGTAACCCAGTAGTTACTATAGGAGTAAGTTTCTTAGTACCTTTAGGTACTTTAATAGAACGTCTATACTCTTATACTAGGTCTTTAATATCTCGCTTATATTCTACTATAGGTTCCTTCTATAACTCTAAGGCCTTATTAGTTCGGTTAACTTATATGAAGTCTAGGGTATTCTTACGGAAGTCCTTAAACTTTATATAAGTTTCCGGTTTTAGATTATTAATATAGTATTAAGCGAGAATTTTCTCTCGGTATTTTAATAGAAGTCCTAGAAGGAAGAGGTAGCCTTAGTTAATTTTAGAAAGGACTTTCTTTTCTACTAATATAGTAGAGATAGATATGTATTAACGGTAGTAGTCCTTAATACTTCGGCTATCCTAATTAATCTTAATGAACTTAGAGAGAAAACTTATAGAGTAAGTTAACTAATAGTTATCTTCGGATCTGAACTTAGCCTTTAATATATTAATAAGGTTTTCCCATATTTTATCTTTCTCGCTAAACTTAGGTAAAGACTTAATGATTTCCTTATAAATCGTGTCATAGTACCTAAGTAGCTTAGCTTTCTTGTCGTTAATAGAGTAGATGTCATATAAGTCTATATAGTGATTAAGGAAGTTAGTTATATTAAATCTAGTAAAGATTAGAGTTCCTTCTAAGCCTAGTATAGGTAATAGGAAATGAAGAGGAATAGTACCCGATATTATAAATAGAGTAGTAGGATTTAATAGTATATATATTAGCGTTTCTTCGAGGGGGGTTCTAATATTAGGTGAAGTGTCACTTAGGGTATTATTGAGGGTAGTCGTGAGTAAGGGGGAGTTTAGTTTAGACGTGTTTTCTATGGATTAGGGTTATCTTTTCTTAACTAGTAATCTAATAGGTTCTCGTTCTCTTTAATTAGCGATATTAGAAGAGTATCTGTGTTTTCGTGATTTTCTCTCTAAAGGTCCTAGTTATAAGAGTTTAGTATTCTATTTATCTTTAAATAGGTTATCTATAAACTGAAGTATTAAATCTCTTTTTCTTCGGGGAGTCGTTATATCTACTTCTTCCTAAGCTAGGCTTAATAAGAATATTCGAGTTAAGTAGTTAAGTATCTTAGTAATTCTTCTAATTACTCCCACTAATATTACTAGTATAACTAATAGCGACTATACTAGTTTATATACTATATACTCAAGGAGCTTCCCGAGCTTAGCTTATTTCCGATTTTCCCAAAGCGGTAGTTCAGCTACCTTAGCTTTAGTCTCGGACCCTGTAGTAATGTCGCTTCGGTTATTAAGTATTAGTTCTAAGACACTATTTCTATAATATTATATCGAGTATCTTAGTTTCTTCGTATTAGCTTCGTAAGCTCCGGTCTTCGCTTCTATTCTTTCTCTATTCTCTTCTTTATAATCTCCGTGTTTCTTAGGGTCTCTAGTGGTACCTACTATTTTCCGTATTGAATTTTCTATTTTTTTTGTTAGTTTCTCTTTTTCTTAGGGCTCATTATACTTATTATATCGAGAGACTATTAGTTCGCTCCTATGAAAGAAGAAGTTAATTTACATTGAAATTATCCCTACGTCGCTTACTAATATAGAGGGGATCGTGGGAATATAATATATAATAATAAATCGAATAAGTGTACGCACGAATTAAGGAGGCATTATATAGGTGAAGTATATATTAAGTTACTTAAGGTCCCCTTTATTGAAAAGGTAGAAGGCTAAATACTAAAGGGAGCGAGAAGCTAAGGAATCACGTGTGAATACCTAACTTGTCCTATATCCACTAGATCCCTACTATAATACTAAATATCATATATTAAGTATATGTCTCTTATCTCCTCTACTTCGGTTTCGTTATCTTATAGGAATACTATAACTTTAGGTAGTATTTTATAAGGTTATCCTCT
This sequence comes from Hyaloscypha sp. PMI_1271, assembly GCA_021399465.1. Classification (NCBI taxonomy): domain Eukaryota; kingdom Fungi; phylum Ascomycota; class Leotiomycetes; order Helotiales; family Hyaloscyphaceae; genus Hyaloscypha; species Hyaloscypha sp. PMI_1271. The sequence continues at coordinate 29,918 of JAJTUS010000330.1, read as the reverse complement.
TTCGCGTTTCAGAGGGATAGTAAGAGAAATTATACTTGTTTTATCTTAGTTATTACTATTATTATATTCGGGATTAGGGCTAGAATCGTCGAGATTAAGGCTTTTATCTCCCTATAGGAATAGCTTTATAGAGGTTAAATAGAAGGAAGTATTACCTTATAGTAAAGCTAGTATATACGGCTTACCCTCTATAGATACTAGCTTATATAGTTCTTCCTATTACCCTAGTTAACTAGTATTCCCTTCATACTATACTAAGACTTCTGAATTTAATAGAAGTTCATATATATTAGTTATAGAGGGTCTATTACATATATTTAAGGCTCTTATAACTTCGTAGCTAGCTCGTAATCTCTTTATCTCCTCTATTACTTTTTTTAGGGTATTTAATTACTATATAACTAAAGGAGATAAAGGATTATATTCGCTTATTCGAGGTAAAGCGCTATAAACTAAGAGTATAGGAATGATTTCATCTAGTCCTATAGTATTATTAATTGCTTTAAAGGCTATCTATAATACTATGTCCTTATTAATTCCCTTAATTTCGGTGATAATAATCTTATAAGCTCATTGAACTATATTATAGTACTATTTAATAATTCTAACTAAATAGTAAGCTTCTATAGGGACAATTTTAATCTTAGTTCCTATTAAATTCGTAAGCTATATGAACTCTTTACTAGTAAACTACTTCCTAGTATCTATAGTAATCTAATTAGGAGGTCCTAAATAAGTATTAATCTAGTACTATTTTAGGGCGTCCTATATATATTAAGTACTAAGGCTCTATAGCTATCGTCCCGCTTAATACTATATTCCTTTATCGACGACATATAATATAAGCTTCTTATATATATAGAAAATATCGATAATAATAGAGTAATTAAAGCTAATATTATCCCTTAAGTTGAACTTAAGTTAACCGGGTGATTTCCTATTTAATTAGTACTATTTATAGTATCTCGTAAGGTATTCGAGGGCTTATTTATTAACTTCGTAGCTCGCTTATTCTAGGACATTTCATAGTTTCTTAATTAATAGATAACCGAATTAATAGTATAATCGTTATAATTTAGGCTCTATAAGGAAATAAGGGTTAGAGGTAAAGGATTCTAATATAAAGGTCTTTAGGGAAGTGTCTTATAGTAACAAAGAATAGCTGAAATGTCGTATTACTAGTATACGCTTCCTAGTAAATATAATTAGTTAATTCTAGAGGTTATTGAAATAGACCGTTAGTTCATCTATATCTACTAAGCTTAGCAAAAATAGAGTCTTCGAGGGTGTAATATAGAACTATATAAGCCTAATTAGTATATCTATAATCGTAGATCCTAAGAAAGATAATATACTAATTCTGAAATTGACTTTAATACTCTCTTTAGTAGATCTATCGAGCTTAATACTATCGTTCGTCTATTATAAAGCTTGTAATTAATAAAAACTAGTAGTTGAGTATTTAGTAGCTCTAGTATCTATTATAATTCCGTAAAAGTAGTTAGTATTATACCTAGATATACCTCTTATTATAAAGGTTTAAGTGTCCTCTATAGGTAATTTACTAGATTCCGTAGTATAGTTCTCTGTCGTTAATAGGTAAGTATAAGAGCAGTTCGTGAGGTTATTTATAAGGTTACTAGCTGTATTTAATAGCTTAGGAGGTTATAAATTAGGAGTAGTAAAGAGAGTTTTAACTAAGGTAAAGTAGGAATTCTATTCCTTAGGGTCCTCTATATTTACTAGTAGAATATTAAAAGCACTACTTAATTCATTCTCTCTACTCCCATTATCTCGTTTATCTCCCCTTTTGCCTTTAATAGAAGCTATATAGTATAAATACGCCCTTATAAACTTCTTCTTAAAGTCTAGAGAGTCTAGAGCTCTGAACCTATAGAGGTTTCTAGCCCTAAATTAAGCCTTCTTATCTCATCGCTCCTTATCCGAGTATTTCTAGGATTAATAATCTAATTTCCCGCATATAAAGCACGACTTTAAGGAGTCTATATAGCTATTACCTCGATTATAGGGCTTATAGGAGTTCATATAGTTAGTATAGTATCGACGATTTCCGAACTAGTAGTAATCTAAGTAGTTATTTAAGTAATATTATTAATTAGTAAAGAAGGTATCTGTATTATTCGGATTAAGCTTCTTAAAGGCTATAATTGAGGACTATAGCTTATAGAGAAGCTTACTAACGAGCTTGCACTTATAAGTCTATATATATAAGGTATTTTTTATTAAAAATCACGAAAGTTAGGTATTAAAGGAGCTTTTAATTAGGAGTTAACTACCTATAACGCTATATAAGTACTTGCACCTAATACTCTTACTTCAAAATTAGCTTATTTATCTATTCTTATAGTATTGCCTCTCATTTTTCTAAAACTGCCTACCTCATCTCTACCTTAGTTATAGGTTATTTAAATCGTCGATAGAGAGCTTATTTAATTAAATACTAGTACTTCTCTATTAGATTCATATTAGGAGAGGTAGAAGGATAAGGTAAGAGGATAATCCCGTGCTTTAAATAGTACTATATATATTAGTTCCTAGTTGATTTATATCTATAGACTAAATTACTATCCTCTATAAATAATAGTATAAGTCTAAGAGTATATGTAATAAGAATAAAGGTATCGAGAATAGGTAGAAGGTGTTTAAGGACTTATACTAAGTAATTGACTTATTTAAAGGCCCCCTTCTTACCTATATCATCGACAAATATTAGGGGGCTTTTATAGCTAAAACTAATAGCTCCCTAAGTATTAATAGGCGTCGTATAGCCACGGTGGAATTAATATTAAATATAGTCCTCATAATACTGCTCTAACTCTCCTTTTCGTGTATTTCTTATAACCTTAGCTTTCGTGGATCGTCTACCAACGAGGAAGGTAACTTCATCTAACTAAAGGACTCGTAACTACTCTATTATCTAAAAGAGATATACTATAGCCTAGAGATATCGCGCGGTTACTTGTACTAGAGTCAAGTACAGCTTTTAATAAGCTATACAATGATAATAACCCCTTTAGTGTATTCTACACTTAAGTGTCTCGATAGAACAAGCTAAGCTAAGCTCCTCTCGTACCTTCTATTAGTTCATTATCCGTGTTTCTTATCGCTATAAGTAGTATATAATAGCTTCGTTAACTTCTCGATCGAATAAGAGGAAGGCAGGGCTCCTTTAATTAGGGCGTCGTCATTCTAGGTGAGGGTAATTAAGGATCTTACGAATCGTGGTGTCGCCAAGCTTATATCGTACTATTAGGGCACAAATAGGGACCTTTCCAAACTAGTGAAGCTGGCAGATAGCTTCCTTATGTTTCGTAGGGATCTCATAGCCTTTCTCATACTAAAATTCGAGCGGTGGGGGTGTATTCAGGGCTATAAGGTGAGTGATATTACTATAGAGTAGGTGAAATTTGAAAAAGGCTCGGGTAGCGCCTGTGTGTATAGACCTATGAGCGCAGGCTCGTAAGGGCTACTAGAGGGTCTGAAATAGTGTATTTATAAGCTTTGGAGAGTTAATAAGTAGTAGTGATAATTTTGTTGTAGAGAAACTTAGTTATTTATAGGGTAAGTATAAGGCTATATTATAGTTTATATAGTTCGTTAATTATTAACTAAACGATCTTAAAAGTCGATTTTCTTATATATTTCTCTAATATTAAAGACTATATAATTATATTCTATTAATCTAGGTTTTGTTATTAATATTCGAGACTCTTAAAGAAGCTATAAAGGTGTATAGAGATATAATTAAACGAGTCCTTAGATATATAGTTATTATAGAAGTAGTCTAGTACTAGTCCCTTAAGTATAGTAGGAAAAGCCTTTATAATAGCCTCTTTTGGAAGTTCTATATATTCGTAGATATCGTAGAAAATAGTGAGTTTCTAATTAAAGCTATTATTCCTATTATCCTACTTCTATTCATTCATATAGATTCTAGTAATCTCCCCGATTAGCTTCGCTCTACTAGCTAATAGAGGAGTATTTTAGAGTAGTTCTAGTACTAATATAAATGGTCCTAGTAGTAATTTGGGTAATTAAGGTAATAGAGGCGGTATAGGAGTCCCTAAGGGAGAAGGTATTAAGAGAGGTATATACTAGTTCGACTAGTTTATTAATAGAGTATTCTTAATACCCTTGAGTATAATATAAGCTAAAATAATAAGTCCCTATATGAAATCTATCTAAATTCCGCCCTTTTTAGTAATATCCGTAATCTCTTACTTACTTTATATTTCCTCCTAGATAATATTAACTAAAGACTATACGATTATAAGCTATTTACTATTTTATTTAATATAAACGCCACTATATTATAGGAAAGCTTATAGGGCGTAAACAATAATTCGGTCTACTTTATTCCAGGTTATGATATCAAAGATTATAAAGTCCTCCCGGAATAACTCTTATAGATTTCTATTAGATTATTTATATAGAGTATACTATTATATCTTAGTATTAATATAGTTATTAAGGTCCTCCTTTAGTGCCGTATTTACGTTAATTCCGTCCTACTACCTCTTAATTCTCGTCTTCTATTCCTCTATCTCTATTTTCTTAGTATATATATATATATATATAGTTCAAAGTAGGGAAAGAGCTAAAGAGCTAAAAGTGACTATAAAAGAGGTAGTTTGGTTCGAAGGTTCGGTATTAAAAGTATCGCTTTATAGTAAATATATGTCTATAATAGAGAAGTATATATATAAGAAATTAAAGTAATTCGGTGTAAAAATCAGAGAAAATCGTAGGAAAATCGAGGTTTCGGGAGGTTTAAGGTCAGAATTAAGGTGTTTTTCGGGTACATATATATAGTATACGTATATATTCCGGAGGTTCTCTCAGTATTATAGTAATATATAAGTGAAATAGATAATTTCTAAGTTCATAGTCTTAGTGCTATAGAGGTAGTTTTATAGGAGGTTCTAAGGTTCTAGGGTTTGAAGGAGAGGTATTAGAGGTTTATAGGTTCGTAATTAAGGTATTTTCGACTAGTTCCCGGTATAGGAGATTATTATAGGTAGATAAGTTATTGTTCTAGTAAGGTTATAGAGGCGTTCGGCCTTATAAAGGAACGATTAAATAGAGGTTACTTTAGTAGTTTACGAGGAGGTTTAACCTTATAAAAGAGTTATCTTAAGGGTATTACTTTAGGTATCGAAAAGCGATTAAGGTTAAGGTAAAAGAGGTAAAAAAGTAGTCTCTATTAACTAAGAATAGCTAAGTAAATAGCTATTTCTAATAGTAAAAATTAGTTATCGTCTCCCTAAGCTACCGAATACTTTCGTAGGAGTCGATAAGAGGTTTCCCCTAGTAAAATTAATTATCTGCTCCCTAGGCTACCGAATACTTTTATAGGAGTTAATAAGTAGTTTTCCCCTTTAATATAAGTAGACTAGATTTGCTTTAGGTTACTAAATGCTTTTAGGACAAATCTAAATACCTCTAATCTATAAGTACTAACTAATTAGTATTAGTTTACTAGAAACACTAAGTATTATTACGTGTAGTCATAGAATACTTATTACGTTTATTATTAGTAAAGTAGTATATTATATAGGTTAAGGGGTTTAGTTTAAGAGGTTAAGCTACTAAACTATACTCTTAAACCTCTACTATACTTAATTAGGTCTAGTCTATAGGATGGGCCATATATGTAATATAGTACGTGATAATCTATAAAAGTATATTTAAATAATTATTATCTAAGTACTAGCTCGGTATTATGCCAAAGAGGGTATAAGAGATAAGTAAGTACTTAAAGTACTTCATATAAACCTTCTCTTCTATTAATAGCTTAATCTAGTACTTTGAAGTAATATAACTAATATAAATCCCCCTCTTTCTCTTTTATTATAATTTCAAGGTTATATAACTAGTTAGTTTATTTAATAATAGATAATTATCTTTTTCTATTCTTATCTCTTAAGTTATAAGTTTACTATATATTAAGGGAAATTCTAGTTAAGAGAGACGGCGTTATTTAAAGAAAACGAATATATCTAAGCTAATAATATAAGGTACTTACTTTAATAAAACTAAGAGAATAGTTATATTTAAAATAGTATTTTATTTTATACTTTATTAATAAGAGTTTAATTAACTACTTTATAGTTATTAAATATTAGAAGAAAATAAGTAAGTATATCCTAGACTCTAGCTTATTAAAAGAGACTAAGAAAGTGTTATTTAAGAAATTAAAATAGGATTATAAGGGCATAAAATATAATATTAAGGAGCAAGTAACTATAGTCTAAGATATTAGAGATTTAAGGTTAGAAAGAGTACTATAACTATATGACTTAATAGGATTCTATATTACTTAATAATAGTAAAGAATAAGGAGATCTAGAGCTTATATAAGCTACTACTAAAGAAAGAGATTAATACGAGTAGTATTAAATAAAGGAGCCTATAGGGTATTACCTTATAGGAATAGTATATAGTAAGAGTAAGAGGTAGTAGATAATTAGGGTATATTTAACTAATAAGGAAAGGTTTAGGAAGTAACGCGTAGGCTATTATATACGGTAGCCGAGTCACGTGCACCCTTCCTAAGCTAGACTTAGGGATTCAACCTGACTTTTTAATACTCCCTCTTAGGGCGTGTCTCGATAATTAACCTACTAATCCTAGTAGCGATAGAATTATCTATTTGTTTTATTATATGAAACTATATTATATAAGAGGCACTAATACCTAATTATTAATAATTCCGAGTTACCCTCTAAATCTCTTAAACTTTACCCGTTAGAGTAGCTTAGTTATTCTATTAATTATTATGTCTTCTATTAGAATACACTTAATACTAACTCTTCTTTTCTCTACTAGGTCGCGGATGAAATAGTAGCTAATATCGATGTATTTAGATTATTTATAGAGATATGAGTTCTTTATAAAAGTAATTACCCCCTAGTTATCCCTATATATCTAGACTTTAGCTAAGTTCTTCCTAATATACTTGTCTAGCCCAAGGTCCTAAAGAGTTTATATAAGCTATTAGCCTTGCTTTATATAAGTAGCTAGGGCTATATACTCTAATTCATAGCTCGACGTAGCGATAGACTTCTATTTCTTACTCGACTATAATATTAGCTTACTATATAGTATAATTATACTCCTAGAGACACTCTTCTAGTTAGTTTTATTACTTACCTAATCTATATTAGTATAGACTCTAAGATACTTATCTACTCCCCTAGGACTATAGTATAGCTTTTACTTAATAATTAATCGAAGGTATCTCATAAGAAATTTCAGGGTATATCCGTAGTACCTAGCTAGTTTACTTATAAACTAACTCAGTTTCCTAATAATAAATATAATATCAGGTCTCGTAAGTACTATTACGAATATAATACTCCTAATACCTTATTAGAACTCTATAATATTAATTAGCTTATTGTCTCCTATTATAGGTTAAAGGTTATTATAGTTATTAGCTAGGATAGCTTTCTTTTATATAATTCCTAGGTAATTCCGAACTTCTTAAGGACTATTATAAGGTATTATTCTTAGTTAAGGTAAATAGTTTATTTTAGCCTATTACGGGTAATTCTTATACCAAGGATCTTACTAATCTCCCTTAGGTTCTTAGCTTTAAACCGCTTAGATAATTTAGTATAAAACTAATTAAGGTCCTCTTAAAGCTAAGTAGTTATATAGATATCATTAATATAAACTAGAATATTAATATTATATTCTATATATATAAAAAGATAAGGATCTATAAGACCCTCTATAAAACCCTATATAATAAGTTCCTTTTTAATTAATAAGTTCTAGTCCCTAGCTACTTACTTTAAGCTATAAAAGCTATATAAAGCTTTTAGTATATAGCCTTTCTTATATAATAGACTAGTAAGCGAGATGAGATAAATCTCTTCCTTTAGGTATAATTCTATAAATGTATTCTTGATATTATAATATTTATATTATAAGTCTTTAGCTATAATAGTAGTAAGAAATAGATATAGAGTATTTATTCGAATAATTAGGGTATATATTTTAGTATAGTCTTTTCTATAGACTTAGTTAAATCCGCGGGTAATAAGTCTTACCTTATATTAGTTAATAGTCCCGTTATTATTTAGTTTAATTATATAGACCTATTTATAAGAGACGAGGTTTATATTATTCGGGGGTAGAACTTCTTCCTATATACTATTCTTAAATAAGCTTAATATTTCTTCTACTTCTATAGATCTCTAGATATTAGCTTATTCGCTTTTTATTACCTCTTTCCGGTTACTAGGTATCTTAATATCATTGACTTCCTTTACTAGGAAGGCGTACTCGAGTATTTTATTATAAGTACTCTCGAAGTCACTCTCTTTATTAAGGACTTATGTGATTATTACTCGAGTTATCTAAGTTAGCTTTTTATTTACTTTTGTATTATCTTCTCAGTAATACTTTAAGCTCGACTAAGTAAAGTACTAAGGGGTAATTATATTCGGTAGCGCTTCTATTAGTAATAATACTAGAGGGTCTATAATAAGGTCTAGTATCGCACTAGTATCTAGCGCTTAACGTCTAGTATCTAGTATCTAGTACTTAGTACCTAGTATCTAAGTATCTAGTATCTAGGTATCTAGTACCCGGGTATCTAGTACCCGAATATCTAGTATCTCGCCTTAAGTTAGTTTAGTATTGCCTCTATCTGCGATATCCTTCTCTATATAAGTAGGGATATTCACTAGTAGTTTAAAGAATAGTATTACTACTTATAGAGTTACTTTTGAAGTTAGCTCTTCTAGTAAGTAATCCTTCCTTAGTCGTCCTTTAGCCTTTTAATTAGGGACTATATTCGGTGTCTCTTATAGTCTAGCCTTTATATATAGCTATAGATCTATCGTTCTTCCCTTAACTAATTTATTAACTCGGATAATACTCCTTAGAATCGTGTATTTATACTCTAGTGAGTATACTCTAAAGTACTTAGTAGTATTACTACTATAGCTTATAAAGATACCTATTCTACTAGGGTTAACTAGTTTATTATATCTTTAGTCTATTAGGATAACTTTTCTATTCTTATAATAGTAGTATTTACTCCCCTAGACTTAGATATAGTTAATTAATAAGACTTCTCTTATAAATATAAACTCTAGGTATATCTTCTTACTAGTAATAATAAGACTAGTAATAGTCTAATTCCGTATATAAGTATTAGCCTATAAAAGCTTTATCCTAGAACTCGAGTAGTAATTATACCTCTTCGAGTATTACTCTTATATCTATATTAGTTATTTGGATATTATATTTAGCTAGGCTATTCTAGTAAGATAATATAATAGTCGTGGATTCGTATTATACTCCTTCTTTAACTTTCTATCCTTAGATAAGCTTTAGTAATTTAGGGGCATTATCTAAGTATACTACTTTAATTTATATATCGACTTATCTTTCTACTCTAACTTTCTATATTTATAGTTCCTTAATTACTTCGTCTTTATATTTTACTAGAATAGTTTATTCCTAGCGCGAAGTATTATTAATAATAAGGAGGAAGTATCTATTCTTATAAAGTATTTCGGGAAATAGTCCTATAATATTAAACTAAATTAATAATAGAATAGTTATCTTCTAAGAGCTAATTATCTTTAGGATTCTATTTCTTATTTTAGTTAGAGTATAGACTTTCTATATCTCGATATCCTTTAGTACCCTAATACGCTTTTCAAGTATCGTTACTTTATATAAGTTACGGGTTTTATTAAGGCTAAGATATATAAATCGTTAATAGAAAAGAAGATATCTGTCCTTTTCGGTTTATATTAATAGTTGATTCCTTAAGTCGTCCTTAAGTAACTCCTTAATAACCTTAGAATTACTCTTCTTGATTTTCTAAGTCGAGCTCAAAGGATTAGTTAAGGTATTAGATATATAAGCCTTCTCTACTTAGCCTTTAGCTATATATATTATAATATAGAGACCGCTTTATATTATAGCTTTAATAATTATTGCTTTTCCGAGCTTAAAGTATAATTTCTTTGTATTAAATAATTTACGTAACCCCTTTTTATATAATCGATAAGTAGAGAGAAGATTAGTACCTAGACTAGGAATAAAGAGGATATTAGATAATAGGGTCTATAAACTATTACTATATTTGAGAACTACTATACCCTTATAGTATAAGTAAATTACTCCCCTATTAACCTAAATCTTTTAATATCTAATTAGAGTTAGGGATCTTAGATTAATTAAATATATATAATAATATAGTAGTATTTCTTATCTATAAAGATAAAAGAACCTTACTAATGTCTTCTTTAGATAAGTAGTATTCTTTAACTTCTAAATTAGTCTCGATATCGGAATTAGGATCTTATATAGTTAATTCATCTAAATTACTTATATTAGCTATAAAACTAATAGTCTTCTTATTACGGGATTTAGAGGGAAGAGTTAAGGTATTCTATATTAATAACTTCTTCTTTAATATATTATTATTACTCTTCTCTCTCTTGTATTAGTAGAGGAGTTTCTTAGTGAGAGGAAAGTTAAGGTAGTTACGAGCTATATATTCTTTATTATAGATATAGTAATTAAATTTCTAAGACTCTCCTAAGTTAGAGTAGGAGTAATATTAATAGCGGGAGTAAGACGAGTCGTCTTATTAGGGGTTAAAGTCATTATAGTAAGTAGATTAAGAGCTATTATTACGCTATAGGGAGCCGTAAGTCCGGCTTTTAAATATAGTATAGGCTTTCTCAAGTTCTCGACGCTCTACTTCGACTTCCCTAAGGATATAGATCTTTTCTTTAACTATATAGGACTAGTTAACTCGGAAGCTATCTTTAGTAGCCTAGTAGATTTCTAGGAGTTTCCTAGTAAGAAAGAAGAGTAATACCGAGTTTAGGAAAGTAGCCTTTATTAATTTATTTACTAAGACTAGCTTATAATAGTATTCTTTTAGCTTAGTCTAAAATATATTAATCCTAGTATTCTTATCGAATAAGAAGTCCTAAAGCTTCCCGAGGTAATAGTTTACTATAGACTCGTTCGTCTTCTCGTACTTTAGCCTTAGCTAAGTCTAGACGTTTTTAGCTATTTCGTATTCCTTTATAAGGGGTTCGTTATCTTCTCTAAGTCTATTACTAAAGATTAGTAGTATAGTAGCTTAATCCTTCATATACTTCATTTATTTCTCGCTATTAAATACTCTCTCAAGTTACTTGAACTTCGTACTTAGCTTAGAGATATTATTATCTTATAATATATTAACTCCGCTTAATAATAGTATTCTTATAGCTCCCTTTATATTACTAATCCAAGCGTATTCCTTAACTATAATCTCGATAGTATACTAAACATCTTTTAATTAATACTATAGCTTAGCTTTATAGAACTAGCTCTTATAGTTCTCCCTTACTAAGATTAGTAGCTTTATATATGTTTTATAATTATCTATTATAGGGTTTTCGGAGGTAAGGAGGACGATTTAAGGTATTCGGAGTAATAGGTATTTAATTATTGTTATATAATACTCGAATAAGTTATTATTAGAAAATTTGTATACTAATAACTAAGTACAGCTTTTAGTATTCGAATCCTATAGCTAGGGCTATTTATATTAGTTACTCGACTAGTAATTAGTGCTCGACTAGTAATTAGTGCTCGACTAGTAATTGGGTGCTCGACTAGTAATTTAGTACTTAACTAGTACTATACGTGACTAGTACTTTTAATAATATAACTAGTCGAAGTTAAGGTCTAATTCCCTTCTTATTTTCGTAGTCCGGGCTTATAACCTATTAAACAAAGGAGCTTATAGGGTATTACTTTATAGAAATAGTATATAGTAGGAGTAAGAGGTAGTAGATAATTAGGGTATATTTGACTAACGAGGAAAGGTTCAGGAAGTAACGCGTGGGCTATTATATGCGGTAGCCGAGTCACGTGTACCCTTACCGAGCTAGGCTCAGGGATTCGACCTGACTTTTTAATAAGTAGTAAGAATACTAAAGACCTTAGTCTCGTCCGAATTTTAATTATAGCTAAGACTATTCTAAGAGACATATACTAGTTATATAGTAATATATTACTAGACCGGAAAATGATATAGTAGTAGGCTAATATCCTAAATGAATTCTATACTAGAGCTTCTAGTAAAGTAGATAAGTTCTAGTATTTCAAGAACACGTTATAAGGGGCCAAAACGTGAGGAGCGCACGTGACGGAGCGAGCGGGCACCCGGCGTCCCGTATATAGTTCCTAGTCTAATTAAGGTTTATATAGAGTATTAGAGTAGTGGATTACACTTCCTAATTAAGTAAAGATTAACGCTCCTCTATTTGGGTACTAGGGAATATATAGGAATATGAACTAAGCTTTAGGAAAGGGTATGAATTAGTCTATATAATAGGAGTTACTTCTTAGAATTAGTTATACTTATAAGTATTATTCTTAAGTTTACTTACCTTAACTACTTATATATTACCCTACTATTATACGCCTCACATTCTAATCCATTTACTACTTATAGGGAGTAGTTTATTACGAAGTAGTTAAGTAGACAATGAATTAAATTAACTATATCTCTAGTATTAACTAGGAGAAGTACCTCTATTATCGCTAGTAGTACCTAATCGGGCACCTAAGGGAGTACTTAGTCGGGCACCTTTAGGGCGGCCTAATTAAGAGAAGGAAGTAGTATAGATACTACTAGGATTAAGTAGAAGAATGAGTTTAATAGAGAAGTTAGTAGTAGCCTACTATTATATTAAAGAGTTAGAGGAGGAAGTATAATAAAGAGAAGATCTAGAAAAACTTAAAGCCTAGATCCGTCGCCTTAAGAATACTTAAATAGTGCTTAGGATAGTAGTAACTATAAGAGAACTAGTTATATAAGTAGTAGCACCTTTTACTTATAGGGTACTAAAGACCCGGGAGCTACTCGCGTATAAGGGGAAAAATATTAAGGAAGCTTAAGATTTTTTCTATTAAGTAGAGCTAAAATAGTGTGAAGATAACGGGGTTATATAGACTACTAATATAATAAAGGTTATATATTATATCTCTTATTTTAAAAGTATTACTAGAGATATCTAGAAGTATAGGGAGCGAATAGTAGGCGTTAATACTATAGCTTAGAAGGACTTTATAGAGTTTATAAAGGATTTTATCTTAGACTTAGATAACTATAATATAAATACTATTACGAAGTATAAAGATATAAAATAATAACTAAACTAGAGTATCTAGAAGTATATATCTTACTTAGATAGTTTATTAGACGATTTGGGATATATAAGTACCTTATAGTAAAGGAATAATTTACTTAGTAGCTTAAGGCTAGAGATATAAGAAGCGATTAACTAATAAGGAAATATACTAAGGGATAAGGAAAAACTTATATCCTTAGCTATAAGAATCGAGAATTATATAAATCTATTCTATCCTTAGTAGAAATACCCTAAGAAAGCGATTAGATAATAAAAGGATAGAAATAATGAGAAGGAAAGGAAGAATAGTTAAGAGAAGAGGAGGAGGAGTGAGTCTCTCTTTTAAGACTCGTGACCTAGAGGAGGCGATAATATTATAATAAGGTCTAATACTATTCTTATCTCTAGAACTATGAAATCTAGTATAACTTACTTTAATTATAAGAAGAAGAGCTACTATACTATTACTTGCCCTAATTAAATAAAACCTACCTACTATAACTATAAGGAGCTAAGCTATAAGTTATTTAAGTGCCCTAAGCCTAAGAAGCTAGGAAACGAGAGTGTCCTATAGTAGTTATACTTATTTATACTATAGAGAAAGAACTTCTAGAAACGAGAATAGTAATTAAAGTTACTATTAAGATAAAGAAAGGAGGATATAAGGTATAAGTACTAGTGAATTCGGGTATAGAGGTAAATTATATAAAGAAGAGGTTAGTTTTAGAGATAAGTATTATAATAATACTAGGAGTAACTCTCTTAATAGTACTAGATAAGAGCCGGATCTATTTATATAAGGATTACGTTTTAGGAGTTACTACTAAGGATATAATAAGTAACTAAAGAGAGGCTAATATTTACTTTATATTATATGATTTTAATTTAGGGAATATTAATTTAATTTTGGGATTTCTATAATTATACTTAGTAGACCCCTTAATCTCCTTTAGGGAAGCGATATAGAGATACTAGATTTAGCTAAAGAAGATTAAGGTTCTAAATACTAAGAAGTTTATAAAGGTTATAAAGTATAAGGTATATATTTTCTTATTAATTACTTACCCTATAATTAATAGCTAACGAGTTACTACTATTACTACTTTAGAGACTCTTATACTTCCTAAGAAGTATCGCGACCTTTTTAAGGTATTCTTTACTATAGCTATAAGGATTTTATTTAAATACTATTCTATAGAATACTATATTAATCTAGAACCCGGGGTCTAGCTACTATATAGACTAGTATATACTCTTTTAGAGAAAGAACTCGAAGTTCTATAGGATTATCTCAATACTAGCTTAGAGAAAGGGTGAATTCATTACTCTACTAGTCTAGTAGAAGCTCTTATTATATTCGTTCCTAAGAAAGGAGGCGGTCTTCGTCTATATATTAACTACTAGGGTTTAAATAGGGTGACTATTAAGAACCGGACGCTATTACCCCTTATTAGTAAGACTATAAATAGGTTATATAAGGCGAAGATATATACTAAGTTAGACCTAAAGAATATATACTACTAGTTATATATCCGGGAAGGTAATAAATAGAAGATAGTATTCTAAATATACTATAGATATTTTAAGTATTATATTATACTATTTAGGCTCTCTAATACACTAGTGACATTCTAGGCTTATACTAACTATATACTAGTAGGCCTTATAGATATAATCTAAATAGTTTACTTAGACGATATTTTAATATATTCTAAAGACCTAGAGTAGTATACGACAGCTATCTAATAAGTACTTAAGTAGTTATAATAATACTAGCTCTTTATAAACTTAGTGAAATGCGAGTTTAATATTAAAGAAGTAGAGTTTTTAGGGTTTATAATTAGCCTCTAAGATATAGAAATAGAGGCTAGCCGAGTTACTACTATTTGGGACTAGTTACCCCTAAAGACTATTTAGGAAATTTAAGTATTCCTAGGCTTTACTAACTTCTACTAGTAGTTTATCTATACTTACTTTAGGGTAGTAAAGGGGTTAACTAATATATTAAAGATAAAGAGCCTAATAAGGGATAGTTTTATCTTAACTAAGGAAGTAAAGGAGGCTTGTAAAGGGCTTAAGACTATATTTACTATAGTACTAATACTTTAGTACTTTAACCTTACTTTAAAGATTTATATAGAGATAAATACTTCTAGATTTATAGTTATAGGTATAATTTCCTAACTCTTTAGTAAGGGTATAGATATATAGTAGTATCCTATTACCTTCTATTTAAAGAAGATAACTATAATCAAGAGTAAGTATAAAATATATAATTCTAAGCTCTTAGTTATTATCCTAGCCTTTTATACTTAGTAATACTACCTAGTATATACCCGGTATATTATTATTATTAAGATGAACTATAATAACCTAAAGTACTTTATAATAAAGAGAAAGCTAAATAGTTAATAGATGAGGTAAGCTAAAGAATTAGTCGCCTTTAACTTTATCTTAGAGTATTATATGAGGTATAGTAACCCTACTAATAAGCTATTAAGAAGGCTAGATAATATAGAAGGTATAGTAGAAGATACTTCATTACCTATACTATATAATAAGCTATAGAGTATAGAATAGAAGGCCCTATAAGTAGCGGTAGTAGGCCGCTATATTATCCCTATAACGCTATAATTTAAGGCCTAAGAGAGAGGACGTAGGTACTCCTCGATTAGCGAGATACTAAAGAATTCCAAACTAGGAATCTATTTAGGTAATAGAGTAATAAGGGAAATACTATTACTCGAGCCTATTACTATTATAGCTAATTATAGATAATATATACTATAGATCCTAATATTATTAGTTACTAGGTCTAAAATAGCATATAAGGAGAGCGAAGAGATACTAGTTAAACTACTATTATAATACTAGAAGCTCGACCTAATAGTGTAATAATAGTAGTATAATTAGTTTTCTAAGAGAACTTCTACTAGAGTTATTAAGACTTGGGAACTTAATATATTTAGGTTATTAAGGCATTAGGGCGCTATTTATATACTAGATAAACCTTCTCTTAAAGAAGAGATACTATAAATAAATTATAATAACTCTATAAGAGGGCACTTTAGTATTAGTAAGATACTAGAGATCCTCTAGAGAAAGTACTTTTAGTAAAGTATAAGGAAAGATATAAGCGAATATATTAAAACCTATCTTATTTATTAATAGACTAAGGTTAAGAGGTATCTATTATACGACGTACTTAGTTTATTCTCTCTTCTCTCTAAACCTTAGTAAGAAATTACTCCCTTCTAGGTTTTATAAGAAAGTATATAATTCTATACTTATTATTATTAATAGGTATATAAAGATAGTATAATATATTCCTATAACTAAGGACATTTCCGTTATAGAATTAGTAGAGCTTTTCATGTATTATATTATTAAGGACTTTAGTACACTAGCGGGTATAACTTTAGATAAAGGATTTATCTTCACTAGTAATTTCTAGTCTAGTCTCTACTTCTACTTAAAGGTATAGTAATAGTTAAGTATAGCATTTTACCCTTAAACTAATAGATAAATAGAAAACTTTAATTAGACTTTAGAATAATACTTGAGATATTATACTAGTTACTAGTAGGATAACTAGGTAGCGAAGCTAGTTCTCGTAGAGTTCACATATAATAACTCTAAATATTCTATAATAGGAATCTCTCTGTTTTATATATTATATAGATTCTACTCTAATATTAAACTTCAAGTTAAGGATAATATTCTAGAAGGGGGGGCGCCGGCGGTATATAAGAGAATATAAAGAATTAAAGCGGAATAAGAAGTAATAGAGAAGTAATAATAAGAAGTAGTTAATATATAGAAGAAATACTATAATAATAAGTATATTAATAAGAAGTTCTAAGTCCGAGAGAAAGTAATACTCTATATAAAGAATATTTAGTAGCTCTAACTAAGTGTAAAGCTTATAGATAAATACCTTAGCTCCTTTAAAGTCCTAGAAGCTTTAGGCGACTAAGTATACTACTTAAAGCTACCTCTATTTTATTAAATCTATAATATTTTCTATATCTCTTTATTAGAGCTATAGTTCTAATAGGCTAGTACTATAGGAGAGCTTAAACTAGTAGAAGTTAAAGGATAAGAAGAATTTAAGGTAGATTTAGTTATAGCTTATAGGGAAGATAAGAAAGAGAGGGAATACCTCGTGTATTAGAAAGGCTACTCTCTAGTAGATAATACTTAGGAGCTATTAAAGAATCTAGGAAATACTACTTAAAAGCTATAAGATTACTTATAGTTAGATAATATTACTATACTAATAAGTAAAAGAAGATATGAGAAATAAATACTTTTATTAAGGAAGCTTTTTAGGAAAACTATATAAAATCCATGCGAGAATACACTAAAAACCTAGTATCTATACCTTATTAGTACCCCTTATCTATACTAGTCCTACTCTAATATTTCCTACTAGACCTCTAGTATTTCCTCTACTTCCCTAATTATCCTTATTATTATTATCCTTATCACAGGAAAGGGTAAGTAAATTATTCTAGAAAGTGGTTAGTATTTAGTAAAGAGTGAGAGAGAAGGAGACTTACTTAATACTAAAGAATATTAGCTATACTATTAAAAGTATTCTATATCTTTAATATACTAGTAAGGAGCGCTCATGTTATACCTTAGATTATAGCAGGAATTCATATAGCCCGAACCGCCGCCTTAATATAGGAGGTATAAGTACTCTAGCGGGATACTAGGGTAGCTTAGTATTAGGTAAAATCTAGATAAGTTAGGGTAAACTTCCGGAACTTATTAGTAGTTTAGAGAAGGCGATTTAGGCGCGGTATAATAGCTTAGGGAATCTAGGATATTATTAGAATTAGGAATAAGAATAGGGGCTAGAACTTATAAGATTATATTTCTTATTTATAGATTAGTACTATTTATATACCGCGCGGTTATTTACCTTAATATATCTAATATCCGGAAGTTTAGCTATATTCTTAGAGTATTAAAGGTAATAAGGGCGAAATATAACTATAGGCGCATTTACTAAATAGCTAGTAATCTATTAGTACTAGGGATTATTTATCTTAATTAAGAATATAAGTGAAGAAGGTAAAGAAGTCTTAAAGAAGGCTTAAAGAAGGCTTAGAAAAGAAGTTATAGAAGGAGATATATATAACTATATAAATAAGGAAAGAAAAGGAAGGTTTGTTTATAAGAAAAGAGGGCCTTTTTATACTCCTTCTCCCTAAATAGTAATTATAGATTTAGGGCTAGGAATTTCTAGAATTTATAAAACAAGGAATTCATAATAAACTAGAAGATTAGATAAACTTCTCTAAGCTTAAAGAGTAATAGAATAATAACTAAGTTATAAATAAAGGCTTAAGATAAGATCTATAAACAAATTAGAAGATTAAATAAACTTCTCTAAACTAGAATAATAATAGAACTATACCTAAGTTATAAATAGATATAAAGATAGGATTTATGGAATAATTAAAGGATTAGAATAACTTTTAAATACTTATACCCGCTATAGTACTACTACTTTTATAAAGGGGAACTATAAAGAGAGATACGAGAATAATTAGGCTTAACCTAGAGATAAAGCTTTTAGGACTTTAATATAGGGTTATTATTAGGGCCTTGGGTTATACTAAGGGGATAGCTGGGTTTCACCTAGTAGAATAGATCCTATAATCCAGATAAAGGCCTTTAGGACTTTAATATGAGGTTATTATTAGGACCTCAAGTTATATTAGGGTTATAACTAGGCTTCACTTAGTAGAATAGATTATATAACTAGATAAAGGCCTTTAGGACTTTAATATAGGGTTACTATTAGGACCTTAAGTTATATTAGGGTTATAACTAGGCTTCACCTAGTAGAATAGATTATATAACTAGATAAAGGCTTTTAGAACTTTAATACGGAGTCGTTATTAAGACCTCGGGTTATACTAGAGTTATAGCTAGGCTTCACTTAGCTAAACGGATTATATAACTAGATATAAGGCTTTTAGGACTTTAATACCGGGTTACTATTAGGGTCTCGGGATATATATAGGGTATAGCTATTTAGGATATTAAAACGAGGCTATTTATAAAATACTAAGGCCTCTTAGGGATAAGGGCCTAGAGGGGGGGATATTATAAGGGGCTAAAACGTGAGGAGCACACGTGATAGAGCAAGCGGGCACCCGGCGTCCCGCACATGGTTTCCTAGTCTAGTTAAGGTTTATATAGAGTATTAAAGCGCTGGATCACACTTCCTAATTAAGTAAAGATTAGCGCTCCTCTATTCGGGCGCTAGGGAGTATATAGGAATATAAACTAAGCTTTGGGAAAGAGTATGGATTAGTCTATATAATAGGAGTTACTTCTTAGAATTAGTTATACTTATAAGCGTTACTCTCAAGTTTACTTACCTTAACTACTTATATATCACCCTACTATTATCCGCCTCACACACGTTAACTTTAGTCACATACTTTACTATAATAAAGTAGTTATTAGTATACTATTACCGCGTAATATATTATAAAGGTAACTATTTTATATGAGCTAAGTTAAACTAAGTATTACCTAGAGATGTTATTTAGCTAATTACTCTATAGATCTAAGCTATAGATAAGATTATAAAAGCCTTAGCTATTAAGGATAAGGAAGAGGCTAAGCTAGCTCTCAAGTATACTATCTAGCGACTATACTTGGCCTTAATCTACTATACTATTAGTAATATATTATTTAAATTACTTGTCCTAAGCTTCTATACTATACTATAGTAGGGATTTCTCCCCTGTGGTCACGTGCGGTCATGTGACTACGGACGTTCGGTTTCAATATATTACTCTGCTTTCCTTCCTTATTCTTAGAAATTAACTAACCTTTACTCCTTAATTCCACGCTTTACTCGTATACTATAATCCTATACTATAGAAGCCTATTATATATACATCTCTTATAATTAATCCTTATTATAATACTAAGTAAGAAAGTCTATAGGAAAGGCTAAGGGTTATAGAAAGAGCCGGGAAATTTCAATAGCTATTTATTAGCTCTAACTTAGACTACTTAGTTAGTGATTTTTGATTATACTTATTTTTAAGAATAGGATAATAAAGACTAAATCTCTATCTTTCTCACTAAGATCTATAAGAGGTTCTTCTAATAGCTAGCTAAGACCTTATTTAGGTATATTCTATAGTAGCGGCTATACTTATTTAGAGTTGGAAAGGATATAATTACCAAATACTAGGCCTAGTAGTTTCTAGATAAGTAGATAGTAGAATATCGTAGAGTAGAGTTATAGATATTATAGATCTCTAACTTAGTAGTTTCTAAATATTAATATGCCTATACCTTACTTTATAATGAATTACTATTCTAAGTAAAGGACCTAATCCTAATAGAATCGTAGAGGCTAAAGGATAACCTAAACCTGGAAGATTTTAGAGGCTCGTAGCTCTCTTATCCTAGTAACTCCGGGTTCTTAGAGAGTACTAAACTAGCTCTCTTTTAGCGAATCTAGGGTAACGCCGAGCTCCAGGTAATGTTCTTAACTAAGGCGAATAATAAAAGGATAGTCTTATATCCTAGAGCTATAGCTATTTACGAGGTATATACTTAAGACTTCCTTAAGTAAGCATTAGTACTCTACTATATCTTACTTAGCCTACTATTACGAGAACCCGAATTACTATTAGTCATATAGCGGAACACTACTCGATAGCGCTATCTATTAATATAAGAGAAGCTAGTAATAATCTATACCTAATACTATAAGAGCTAGTAGTAGTCTAGCGCGTATAAGGATAATATCTAATTTTTACTAAAGGTAATTAGGGATCTACTACTCTCGTATATTATATATGTCCTGCCTTTAAGGTAACTATTCCTCTAATAGTAGACTCTAGGTACTCTCATCTCTCTATACCTCTAGGCTAAGCTAGACGGGACGGTGTAGGCTAATAGGACACTTTCGGCTTACTTAACGAAAGTATATACTCGTGCTAAGGTTCTATACCTATATACGTTAAACTAGCGGTAGTTTATAGTATCGATTACTAAAGAGAAGTTCTCTATTAAGGAGCAGGCGAACTTTGATCTTAAGGAGGGTATAGGGGAGGATATTAAGGAGAAGCTAAATCTGGTTATATTAGCTGAACTAAGCAACTATACTTTTTATACTTTTAATTATACGTATACTAGTACTACTACGCTAACTATAAGTGCTCTACTATATCGTAATTACCGGGCATCTAAGAGCTGGCGTACATTCTTCCGGTTTAATCACATTCTCTAAGGGAAGCGGCTACGAGGAGCTTTGGAGACGCTCTCACTACGAATGCTTAATGCTTCTAAGCGTGGTCAGATATGTAGGAGAGGCGCATACTCTGAGGCTGATTTACTAGCTATTGCTCAGAGACTATATAATATACCGGACCTGTAATTCCGGGTTCTAGTTCAGTGGAATAGAGTGCTTGCTGTCATGGGACCTTAGCTAGCCGAGCAAGTGGTTCTGGTAATAGGAACCGGCTCTGGTAAGACTTTGGTTATTATGATTGGAGCTGTAATTGCAGATGCTGGGACCACTCTCCTAGTTCTTCCAATGGTTGCTCTACAGGGTGATATGCTAGGACGCTTTCACCAGGTAGGCATCCGACCCCTGATCTGGTCCCTAGACTGTCGGCAGTTAGCTTCCCTGGTCATCGAGTCAGCAGAAGCCGCATGTACGCAAAGCTTTCTTGGGTATGCCTATAGACTCGTTAGCCGGCAGAAGCTAGACCGGATTGTCATCGACGAGTGCCACCTTACCATCACAGCTAGCGACTACCGCCCTTGCATATCACAGCTAGGCTGGTACGTCCGGCAGATCAGGACCCAGAGCGTCTGGCTGACAGCTACACTCCCGCCGGTTATGCAAGAGGAGTTTGTTGAATATAACAAGCTTGTCCGCCTCCAGGTTATTAGGGAGTCCACAAACCGGTCGAATATTAGGTACGTCGTCACCCGTGAGAAAGGGGCAGGTACTCTCGTTGAGAAGGCCGCTCGCCTTGTCCAGTCATGCTAGCCCCAGAAGGACCTCTTTAATCATGGGCAAGACAAGATCATTCTGTATTACCGGACCCGGGAAGAGGTGGCCCAGCTAGCCGACTGTCAGGCACATGAATGAGTAGGGCATATTACGAGTGATCAGAGGGGAAAGACATTGATTAATCGATGGAGAAGCCATCATAGAACCAGGTGAGGTTTTATACAGTTTTACCCCGCACTCTCGGTGCTCAACCGAGAGAGCCGCAAGTCTCACGTGACACTTGCCCCTGACACGTGCCCAGGGTGAGCTGTTTTGGGGAATACCCGATGCCGTAGAGATAGAAGGTGGATTTGTCTTGAAGACTCATTCTGAGAGCAGTTTGTACGGTCTGTTTGTAGGCTGACAGTCATATCAATAAGAGTTGGCTTTCTTTGCACGGCTTCAGGCAGTTTCTTATCTGTGCCTTTTGGCATGTGAAATAGCTGTTTCTCTTTTTAAACCAGTTTTAATGAAGAAGCGTCATACTCAGCCCAACAGATTGGTACATACGGCATGCCAAGGAATGCCTCATGTTTCTGTCCGATAGTTCTAAGCCTCCACTTCCGTAATGTCAAACGAATCAAGACTCTTCAACATCACACCACTCTCCTAGATAATCCAGCATATTCTTACCCCACACCTCGAAATGCGGAAATATACTGCTTCTTGGACTGAGACATAGCCCTTCATTTCGTGTCAGGATCTGCAAGTGATTATCTTGGCGCCTCTGCCAGTGCGACAAGTCCCGAGGGACTAGGATATCATTCTCTCGGTCCTATTAAACGTTGGAAATAAGATGTTTTCTCTTTCAGCAATCATACCTTACCTTCAACGAAGCACTTTCCGCCATGGACTTTGAACAGGTGTCTAACTTCTTCGGTGGCACAATCTTTTCGGAGGAGTATCGAACAGACTTTCAGCGTGTTGACGAGCAACTTCAAACTCTCGCATCAGCCGTCACCGAGTCATCCTCCGCAGACGAACGAGCTGTATTGCTGATGTTGAAAGGCATCGATGCTGCCATGTGTGGAGAGCTCGCATTTGCAGAAAGGTGCTTCGAAAACTTGCAAATATTGACTGAGGAGTTGCCGGATCAAAGCTGGCGGCGACGCTGTATCAATTACCAATTCTATTTGCTCTCACTAAAACGAGTATCTCCAGTCCTACGATTTCGCCCAGACTCTGATAATGACTCGGGCATTCGAAAAGACCGGCAATTAAACATGTTCGAGAAACGCCAGCAACTGAAAAATGCGCGCACAGTTTCAGCATCGAACGGCTGGTCGGCGCTTGAAAGGTTGGAAAGCGATGTGATTCTTAATAATTCGCGTTTCGTCAACGACTTGTGGATGTACGTCTACTACAGCCATCCAAACTACCCTCATGATCCACCAGCCAACTCCACAATGAGCAATATGTGGGTCACGATCTTCAAGTCAAGCGAGCCATATCCCATAGAAGTGCCCAAGGTAGCAAAGGGTCTTGGTCTCCACAAGATAGCCGGATATCTCAGACGATTGACAGTCGGGTATTGGATAGGGGGAAACTCGGAAAAGGCTTTGTCGATGCTCTCAGATATGTGTGGGACGTACCTCGAAAGTAACGATATCATTGGAGCGGCGAATTGCAAGCTGATCCAGGGGAACAAAGCCCTGTCGCCGCCATTTACTAATCCTCAAGCGCTCAATTTGATACCGCTTGACAGAGGATTGGGTTGGGATAATAACGCTTGGGACGCAACGGAATCTCAATTTCCCCTTCGCAAAAATAACGTCGCAGACGCTGATTACCAAACCGCATTCGATCTATTTACCCTGAGAGGTTCGAAACGTGGACAAGCCGCCGTCCACCTGCGGCGCGGCTGCGTTGATCATATCGAAGCGTAGGTGGCAGGCCACGCCGGACGATTGAACGAATCAGCTTCATTCTATCGATCTGCGGGGCTGCACCTCAACAAGACTAGTCACCTTTTCCAACGGGATTCCGTAAGCCTTCAATTAGTTTGTGCACATCAACTTCTGCTAGATATCAGTGTGGGAAACTACGCCGATGTGCTGGACAAGGCATCTCAAATCGGAGAATGGGGAGCGAACGCACACAATAATGCTGTATCGCAATTTCTCGGACTGCTTATGCTGCGGTTTGGGCGAATGCTCTACCTGGCATCGGGGGAGGCTGCTGTTGAGCATGTCAAACCAATTTTATGCTGCGCATGCGCAAGAGTTTGCTTTAAAAGCCTGGGTGACTCTCTGCTTGAACTCCAGGCAATCATAGCCCATGCGATGCTTCACCAGCGCCTGGGGAATATGAGGCTTGCTGGTGCTCTTCTCGCCGAAGGCCAGAATATCCTCCCCGAAGCCCTCCAGTGCCTTGATCAACTTATACAGACTGTGCCTAACGGCGATGCCCGCGATACTCTGCAAATGATGCGATTCAATCGTTTGGAAGACTTTAATCAAGCGACTCGGATTATCCTTGGTCCAGGTGCTCCTGCATTTTCTACGCCTGCCTCGCCCATGCAATTTGCCTTCGCTGAGATCCTACGCTTGCTCTCCGAGTCGCTGGAGGCTGTCAACTCTGACTATTATCAGACAATGAAGGATCGCCGCAGAGCCCTGATTGTGCATGCTGACGTTGATGATTCTGAGAACTACCTCAGAGAGTTTCTGACTCGATGGAGCGGGTCAACTGCTGGGGTCGTGCCCGAAACAGTCTTAGCTTCCATGAAAGTCGCCATCTTCCACTACCTTGGAGAATTTAACAAGGCCCGTCAGGTACTCAGCAAGACCATTCCCATAGTCTATGGTGGAGAGAACACCTCTGGGCAGATTCTCCCCCAAGTGCAGTCCATGTCAAGCGGGGATCGGTATGCGAGTCAAAGGTTGCTTGCAGAGCAGTCCATTGCACAGTGCTTCCTTGCAAAAGGCTGGCTGATGGGCCGAACAGTGCTGGAACGGATCAGAAATATATTTCCAGGTTACCCAAGCGAAATACTGCGCATGACGACATTTGGCAGCTGATCGTATGGGTAGGCTGCATAGAGGAGCACAACGACCATTTGGTCCAAGCATTCGATTGGTATCTTCAGGCTCTCCAACTCGTGGAAACGCGCCGGCTGAAGGTCTCAGATCCAGACACTCGGCGCGGCATATTTGCTACAATTCACTCTGGGGAGTTATTTTCTGGTCTTGCTCGAATATCATGGCGGTTTGCACAGGATGAACTTTTGGCGGAATTCAGGTTGCCCAAAGCACCAACTTGGCAGGACCAAGTTCTTCTCTACCTTGAACAAGGCCGCTCACGAGTATTGGTTGACTTGTTAATGAGAGAAAAAGGGGTAGGAGAAGTTGAGCACGAAAAATTGCAAGAATGAGCAACCCATACCTACCAAATGCGACAGCTTGATGAGGTGTCACAATTACCTCTTGAGCAAAGAGACAAAATCATTGAAGAATTGGCCGCAGACCTAGGAATCGAGAAGGGCAATCTATCTATAGTACGGGAAGAACTAGAGAAGCGATTCCTGGGCCTTACATCAGTCCTGGGCGGAGCAAATTCCAACCCAAGCTCGGATGCTTTATACGGCTGCATTCCTGCAGATCCCGTATGCGTATACATCAATCTATCACGAGACGGTATGCTGCTACTTTGTATTGCCTCTACTGTCATTCGATGTGTTTATCCGAACGAAGTGACAGACATTGAAATTGAGAGGATTATCCTGCGTTTCTTGCGGCTGTTCCGCCAAAAAGAGTTCCCAGGAGCAGAGATATACGTCTCCTTTCTGAAGATACTATCTGCCTGGATTATTGATCCAGTAGCAGCATTCATTCGAGATAAGAAACATGTAATCTTCGTGCCCTCGCGATCTTTTCATAAGTTCCCATTCTCGTCGTTTTT
The DNA here is from genome assembly GCA_021399465.1 of Hyaloscypha sp. PMI_1271. Lineage (NCBI taxonomy): Eukaryota > Fungi > Ascomycota > Leotiomycetes > Helotiales > Hyaloscyphaceae > Hyaloscypha > Hyaloscypha sp. PMI_1271. The sequence continues at coordinate 3,779 of JAJTUS010000330.1, read as the reverse complement.
ACTTGGCGAGAAGCTCTTGTTTTTTCAGAAGGAGGTGTCCCAGGTTCCTAGTCTTACGTTTCTCTCGTATCTAGTTCAGAAGACGCGGAATTACAATGAACTTATTGCCGCTGTCATGGTCAAGGTCGATCCAAATGACGCAAATGATAAGGAGGAGCTTCTCCCTATGGCAGGAATGGAAGCAGTCAATATAGCACAGATATACGGATGCGTTCCGCAAAACGCAGGCTCGTTGTCCAGGAAGGAGTTCGGTATGGTCTATGAATCCTCCGACATTTTACACGTTGCTACTTATGGGATCCAAAGCGGCGAGTCTGCTTGGCAATCCTCGATCAGATTACGAGAGAACTTTCGGGTTCGCGACTTAGCCAAATGGCGTAGCAAAGCTGCAATGGTCGTCTTTGGATCTTGCGTCAGTGGTCTAGGAGAAGATACTGTCGGAAATGACATGCTCGGTTTCTCACCTGCAGTTATTGCCTCGGGAGCTTCGGCATTTCTGGGAGGACTATGGGATGTCGAGGATCTCGCGTCCATGTTTCTGATGGTGTTTTTCTATCGCAAGATTGCCAAGCGGAAACCGAACGACACTCTGGCGGGGTGCTAGTGTCAGGCTCAGATGCAACTGTATGAGTTGGAAACGGCTATAGCAAAAGCAGTCCTTGAAGAGCTGAGAGATGGTTGGGATCGAGCAGAGAAGAAAGAGCAAGTGCCGGCGGAGATCTCTCGACAACCTAGAGATTCTATTGAATATTTTATCGAAGATATGGAGTGGCTGAAGATTGATTTTACTCACCCTCGGTATTGGGCTCTATTCGTACTTGTCGGCCACGGTGGGCTTGTAATTCATACAGAAGTTGCAGAGGAGAACCCACTGCCAAGCGGCAATGACGATGCCAACGAAAACGAAGACGAGGGTGATATTAACGAATTTAGGCAGCCTATTGCCTAATACGATAGGAACTGTTCCCAGGTAATGGCCGTATTGAAGTCATGAAACTCCAACTTGACCACTGGAAGAACCGAGTCATAGAGGCGAATATCGTTGTTGACCGCTATCAGGACCATAATACTCTCTTCCTCCAAGAAATCTGGACATACCAGGGGCAACTCGGCACTGGCCATGAATCGGAGCAGGCACATTATCGAGGCTGGCCTTGGTATGTTCAAAGAACTCTACGGTCTCTTGGACAACGCCTTACTGAGGGAGAAGGAGGAACATGGGAGCCCAACGTCCTCAAATATGGGTCCTTCTGGAGACTCTTGTTCGACTTGAGGACCAATGGAGTGACGCTAATGCTACTTTATCGGACCCAACAGTTCAGAGCCAACTTCTTTAAGCGTCTAAACGAATTGGAGACATTACCCTCGCGGAACAAAGTCTATGGTCCGGCACTTCAGCGTCTCCGCCCGAGGGTCATTGCCGAAGAGGCGAATGATTTCTCTGGGAAGTGTGGCATCGAAGACGAGGACATCTTGAAGCGAACGGGTATATGCCGCCACTGGGGAAATGAAACGAGAACTGGTTCTCAGGATGATGAGAGTTTGTATCCCAACATGATATAAGAATGACGGGCTGAAAGCTCTAGTTGTATGCATTCGCTCTCACTCATAAGCCTCATATCTCTAGCATGTGAAATTTGCACCGCGAAGCCTTCCAACTTGCACCAAGGACTATCGCAAGCCTGACTTGATATAATTTGTGGAAATCTGGTTTTGTTGTTGCGTCATTCCTTATCAGTCTAGCTTGTTCAACATTAAAACACTAGTGCAGAAGCCCAGCTTGTTAGAAGTTGCAGAAAACCCCTTACGCTGATGGTCCCGCCGCAGAGCTCAAAAGAACTTTATTCGGGAGTACAAGAGTACAAACGCACAAGTCACGCCGTCCCCACTTCCGTCCGGATTCTTACAGAGCTGTCCTAAGGTCCATGTTTTTAACTAAGAATCTTAGGGCTTACGGAAGACCTGGCCACCGCCCGAAAATGCGGAAGATGAGCTGGTTGATAATAAAATGCAAAGTGACCTATAGCCTAGCTCGATATTATGCTCTTAGCCAGAATGACCGCACCTGTAAAGATTAGGGAAGGGGAACGGGAACGGGAACGGGTCTTCACCGGTCACGTGCTAGTGCTAGTTGCTACGGCTTTGTAGGGTGGGTTTTCACCGAGAGACCAAAAATTCGGGGCTGTGATTGCCGCGTGCTGCTGACTAGGCGCTTTCTGGTAAGAGAGCTTTCGGTCAGAAGACCATTTTCTAAAAAGTTAACCTTGTTGTGGCATGATCTGGTCCCGTCCACCAACTCTAAAACTTAGCCACGCGTCAACACATGCTCTTCTCAGGTAAAGTAGACATCACATGTAGTGCTTTCATTGGCCAGAAATCCTTTGAGCCACAGCGTACAAGAAATAATCATCCAATGGCGCTGGCAGGACGCCCACCCACAAGCGAATTTCCATGGCAGCCCAACTCTCTTGGCACGCGCCTTAGTTTCCTGAGCCAAGATGTGGCGTTCTCAAAGTGCTGGTTAGTATACCCCGCTTATATGTCAGACCGGATTTCTCCGCCACATTACTGGGGATCTTGTAGAAGCATTAGCCAAGAAGGCTGTTTCCGGCATTAGCCTTGGTTGAGGGATTAAAGTCACAGTCACATGTACGCAGCATGTGAAACGTCAACCCACCAATTCAGATCGCTTGAGTGCATTTGAAGGTTCAGCTCTTTCAGCTGAGCTTATGCAGCGGGTGAAATGATACATATATCCCCGCTCCGATTGGCCAGATTCAAAAGGAATCAGCCACCTTCATTTTAAAGCCACCATTATGTAAGCCCCTAAGAACCGTTAATTGAGTGTTAGGAAGAGAATTTTATGGTGCCAATGTCTGAATAATCTCCGCGGCACAGTCACAAAAAATCATTATTACTTCGCACATATATGCAGGACAGAATTTAGCCATTAAGACTATAAAACCAGGTCATATCACCAATAAATAGGCAAAGCAGAATTGTGCTAGGCCTAGAGGGATTATTCTTCCCATACGTCTTCAGGTCAGTTGATGAGACACGGATATTTGTTACTATATTCTAACCAGATTATCAAAAGCGCCTATTGATAGAGAGAGCATCAAATCATAGGGTTGCAATATTAAATTTCTAGTAGTTCAAGTCTGCTCTTGTATCAGCAACCGGAAGCGAGGGATCTCAATACGCACAAGCCGTGGTAGAAGAAGGGCTAAGGACTCGTTAATACTGGTTTATATGTCTTGGGTGGCCAACGTCTGTGCTCTGAGCTAGGTAAAGGATTCTACTTACACAATGCCTCCAAGGATCGGACTCGAAGAAGCCGACGAATTGCTGTTGAGATTTCCGGAGCAGCTTCTTGGAAGCTCGCCAAATCACGAAACAGAACGGGCTCTGTATTGTCACTATGCGTCTCGCAGGTTCAATCGTTTCAAGGAGAATAAGGACAAGAATGAGCTGAAGGAGGCCATCGAGAAGCAAGAAGTAGCAACTATTGCAACACCGAAAGACGACGAGCAGAGACCGGCACGTTATGACCTACTTGGAGTGATGTTCCACGTTCGATACAACGTAACACGGAACCCAGAGGACCTTAGCAACGCGATTGCCAATGCGGAAATAGCGCTGAACTCGGTCATGGACGGCGATGAAGCTCGGATTTCTATCGCAGACCGGTTGAATGGCTATTTGACCGATAGGTATTTGCAGAAGCAGGATGTTGCAGATCTCGACGAGGCTGTTACTCGAACAGACACTATGCACCG